>VYZV01023814.1:116574-134619 GCA_013401275.1 Pandion haliaetus
CCCAGGCGGGTCTTCAGAGGTCTTCACGCGTGGGTGGTGCAGGAAGGCAGCTCCGCTCCCCGCGGGGGGGTGGGGGTGGGGTGTACACGCAGCGTGGGGGCGGTCTCCACCCGGCGCCAGCGGTCAGGACTGCAGCCCGAGGCGTGAAGAGTCCCTCTGGGCCCTGGCAGTAGCTCCTGCTGGGTCTGCAGCACTGGGGGACATGGTGGGTTTTGGTCACGGCCAGGCTGGAAGCACAGGAGAGCTGGAGCTGGTGTTGCCCCCTTCGGTGCAGCACAGAAAGCAGCGGGTCCCCACTTCCCCTCCCAAGCCTGGGAGCACCCCGGCCAGGAGGATAGCTGCCCAGGTGAATTTTCCACACACGACTCCCAGCAGAAGTGTGGGGGAACGTTTCCAGCACGCTGCGAGAGCGCGGGGTGCTGTGAGCATCTTGCCGGCGCTCACCTTAAAGGTTGGCATCGTACGCTGCGTTGGTGAAGATGCCTGGCGATCCTAGGTCACTGGAAAACAGATGCAAGGGTGTCACCTTGGGGGAGAGGGCAGGAGCGTGAAGGGCATGGGTTAAGCACAGCCCCGTCAGCCCCAAAGATGCTCCCACTGCATATAAGGGCAGCCTCACACAGACAGATCAGGGTGACAGGGGTGACTGCGGGGCTGTGACAGGCACAGGGCAGAGCCACCCTCCTGCAGAGCACGGCTCTCACCTGGTGGGGTTCAGGAGCTTCTTCTTCTCTTCTGATAACAGTGTCACAATGTCCGCATGGGTAGTGCAGAGAGAAAAGAAAGAACCAGATCTCTTTAGTGAAGGACTTGAGAAGCTGCAGCAGCAGCATCTGAATTTGAACCAACTTCGACAAGCACAGACGAGCAGGGAGGGGGAGCTGAAACAACTGCCTTCTTCCCCTTTGCAGTTCCGGTGTTTTTCTGGCTCTGCCCTCCAAACCTGGCTGCTGACATGTCCAGCTGGACAAACTGCCAAGGAGGTGCCGCCAGACCAAAGCAACTCACAGCAAATAAAGCACATGGATTGAGGCAATCACACTGTTAAACTCTTATCATCCCTCCCCTCTCCTGGGACTCTTAACACCCTGGGCTGAGAGCCCCCAGCCAAAGCAACGGTGGGCTGCGGGAGGTGTTTCTGTACCTCTGTTGCTGAGCCGCTTGGCAAGGAGGGCAATGAGCGTCCCCGAGAGCACGATACCAGCTATTGCCAGAGCTGTGCCGCTGCTGTAAGCCAGGACTTGCTTTAAGAAGGGGGCACTGTCCTCTGAAACAGATCCACAGACCCACAGGTTGGAAAGTTGTCAGAAGGACTTCACAACACCCAAGCCACTGGGGTGCCCTCCACCACATTCAAGATGTGCTGTAGGAAGCTGGACCCCTCCAGTGCTAGAATACCAGGGGGTCCCACCATACCTGCACAGACAGGGGGATGCCTGGTCCAGTTCCCTGTGGCCGCGCACCAGAGCACCTCTGCTCCCATCCGGACAAACCCCTCCTCGCAGGAAAAGATGCATGTGGAGTTGTAGGTGAAGTTCCCATGCACATGAGAGCAGCTCAGCTGGCCTCTGCTGGGGGGGTCCAGCACCGGGCAGCTGATGGCTGGAGATAAAGCACAGCAGTAGCATCAATAGGACAGGACTGATGGTGCTGGGATGGGGAAAGTGTGGGCTGGGGACCCAGAGGATGAGCTGCCATGGACTGGGGGTGCTAAGAGTAAGGGGATGCTGGGGAAAGCAGTCTGCTACAACAGAGCACTTCCAGACGCACGTGTGACTACAAAATCTACCTTTGCATTGTGGGGCATCCCCCGTCCAGGTCCCTGTGGCCATGCACTTGCGGCTCTCCGACCCCATCAGCACAAACCCCATCTGGCAGGAGAAGGCACATGTAGAGCCGAAGGCAAAGTCCCCATGGAGGTGGGAGCAGGTAGCCTGGCCCATCTTGGGCATGGCCGGTGCTGAGCATTTGATGGCTGCAAGGTTAAAGAGGCACGCTTGAAAAAGGAGCCTGGAAGACTACACTGTTGGCACCAAGAGGCTGGGGAAAATCCTACTGCCACCCCAAAGCCATATGACACCCTGAGGTCTAGCAGTAGCTTTACCTTCACAGCGTGGGGCATCCCCCGTCCAGGTCCCTATGGCCGTGCACTCGTGGCTCTCTGGCCCTGTCAGTGCAAAGCCCGTCTGGCAGGAGAAGGTGCACGTGGAGCCAAAGGCAAAGTCCCCATGGAGATGGGAGCAGTTCAGCTCTCCCCGGTCTGGAGCACTGAGCACTGGGCAGGCGATGGCTGCAGGGATAGAGATACATTTCAAGCAGGAGCCTGAGGACTACAAGGCTAAACTGTTGGGACAAGAGAGGATCAAGAGAGGTCTGAGACACCCGAGAACATCCTAGGGTCAATCCAAGGGCTGTGACACCTTGAGCAGCAGCTCTACCTTCACATTGTGGGGCATCCCCAGTCCAGGTCCCTGTGACTGTGCACTCACGGCTCCCTGGCCCCATCAGCACAAACCCTGTCTGGCAGGAGAAGACACACGTGGAGCCAAAGGTGAAGTCCCCATGGAGATGGGAGCAGTTCAGCTCTCCCCGGTCTGGCGCACTGAGCACTGGGCAGGTGATGGCTGCAGAGGCAAAGACACACTTCAAGCAGGAGCCTGGGGACTGAGAGGCTAAACTGCTGGGACCAAGAGGCTGGGGTGACACTAGGATGTTCCCCAAGATCAGTGACACCCTGAGCTCTAGCAGCAGCTCTACCTTCACATCGTGGGGCATCCCCTGTCCAGGTCCCCATTGCTGTGCACTCGCGGCTCTCCGACCCCGTCAGTGCAAACCCCGTCTGGCAGGAGAAGGCACATGTGGAGCCGAAGGCAAAGTCCCCATGGAGGTGGGAGCAGTTCAGCTCTCCTCGGTCTGGAGCACTGAGCACTGTGCAGGTGATGGCTGCAGGGACAGAGATACACTTCAAGTAGGAGCCTGTGGACTACAAGGCTAAAGTGTTGGGACAAGAGGCTGGGGAAAATCCTACTGCCACCCCAAGGCTAGTGACACCCTGAGGTCTAGCAGCAGCTCTACCTTCACATCGTGGGGAGTCGCCCGTCCAGGTCCCCATGGCCGTGCACTTGTGGCTCTCTGGCCCTGTCAGTGCAAAGCCCGTCTGGCAGGAGAAGGTGCACGTGGAGCCAAAGGCAAAGTCCCCGTGGAGATGGGAGCAGTTCAGCTCTCCCCGGTCTGGAGCACTGAGCACCGGGCAGGCGATGGCTGCAGGGATAGAGATACATTTCAAGCAGAAGCCTGGGGACTACAAGGCTAAACTGTTGGGACAAGAGAGGATCAAGAGAGGTCCGAGACACCCGAGAACATCCTGGGGTCAATCCAAGGCCTGTGACACCTTGAGCAGCGACTCTACCTTCACATCGTGGGGAGTCCCCAGTCCATGTCCCCATGGCTGTGCACTCACGGCTCTCTGGCCCTGTCAGTGCAAACCCTGTCTGGCAGGAGAAGGTGCACGTGGAGCCAAAGGTGAAGTCCCCGTGGACATGGGAACAGTTCAGCTCTCCCCGGTCTGGCTCACTGAGCACTGGGCAGGTGATGGCTGCAGGGCAAAGAGACACACTTCAAGCAGGAGCCTGGGGACTGAGAGGCTAAACTGGGACCAAGAGGCTAGGGAACATCCTAGTGTCACACCAAGGCCAATGACACCCTGAGCTCTAGCAGCAGCTCTACCTTCACATCGTGGGACATCCCCCATCCAGGTCCCTGTGTCTGTGCACTTGAGCCTTTCTGACCCCGTCAGTGCAAACCCCGTCTGGCAGGAGAAGGTGCACGTGGAGCCAAAGGTGAAGTCCCCGTGGACATGGGAACAGTTCAGCTCTCCCCGGTCTGGTGCGCTGAGAACTGGGCAGGTGATGGCTGCAGGGCAAAGGGCACACTTCAGGCAGGAGCTTAAGGACTGGGAGACTAAACTGCTGGGACCAAGAGGCTGGGGAACATCCTAGTATCACCCCAAGGTCAATGACACCCTGAGCTCTAGCAGCAGCTCTACCTTCACATCGTGGGACATCCCCCATCCAGGTCCCTGTGTCTGTGCACTTGAGACTCTCTGACCCCGTCAGTGCAAACCCCATCTGGCAGGAGAAGACACACGTGGAGCCGAAGGCAAAGTCCCCGTGGAGGTGGGAACAGTTCAGTTCTCCCCGGTCTGGCGCAGTGAGCACTGGGCAGGTGATGGCTGCAATGAGAGCGCAGGTCTTAGAGCCAGGATAGACGATGTTAAATCTAGGGATTAGGGCTGAATCCCAATCAAACAAAACCAAATCTATGGTGACATGTCTTTGATTTACCATTCTCACCCAGACAAGTCTCGCTTCTTCAAAAACAGTAGTAATGTAGTTGGTCCAATAATTTTCCTGCCAGACAAATGATTTCCTGAGTGGGGGGCAGTTGCTGCTCTGCCAGAGCCCTGTTTATCCCCTGCACTACCCCAGGTTGCAGCCCCCAGGACAAAGGACCACAGCTGCTGCAGTCCTACTCGCTTCCCTCCCTGGAGGGGGAGCAGAGCCCTGCCTCCTCCATCCTTGTCACAGCAGCAGGGGGAAGGACACCCAGATGGCTTTGGGGCTGTAGGGGACCAGGATGTGATGACTGTGACAGCTGTAGGGGTTGTATGCCAGCCTCCCCAGGCTGTTCCCAGGGTGTACTTCACTGCATGCTAGGGCAGCACCCAATGTTTGCTGGGGCGAGCGGCTCTACTGCCTGCGAGACCACTGCATGTTAGTGCCAGGAGGACATCTACCACCACCAGCACCCAGCCTGGGTGAGACAGATCCCCTTCCCTGCACCTTCCGCTTTCAGACTGACACCAAACACTTTCCTTGCTAGACTTTCCCTTTCACAGCTATTTTACGGGCAAGCCTGGTTTCCCACAAAATCCCCAGAGGTGTCTATTGAGGCCACAAAACCCAGCATTGACCCACCCCCCAGCAGGCAGCCCAGGCTCTACCTTCACAGTGTGGGGGGGGGCCCCTGTCGAGACCCCACCAACCGTGCACTGCAGCCTTCACGCTCCCATCGCCTCAAACCCCTCCCGGCAGAAGGCATACGTGGAGTTGAAGGCAAACATGCCACGCGGGTGGGAGCAACTGGCCTGGCCCCTTTCAGGGGCAGCCAGCTGGGGGCACGAAACGGCTGCAGGCAGACACAGGGCATGGCATGTGAGGGCAGGGCAGGCAGCCTCATCTGCCTCACCGCCACAGAAGCCTCTGCTCCGTTTTTGGAGTAAACCCAGCTGGCAATGCTTGCTAACACAGCTTCATTGTCAGCAAAGGCGACCAACTGACTCATCTGATTCTTTACAAAAAAGAAAAATCAATCATACATACAGCCAGCAGGAAAAAACAACGAGCTGGGAAAGCAAGCCCCTGGGAACTTGAAAAGCCTGGAGTGAGCAAGCGCAGCCCAGCTTGCCTGGGGGACTGCCACAAAACTGGGAGCCAGCTCCTGACCCTGCCACCACTGGGCATGCTGGCCACAGGACAGTCACATCACATCTCCGTGCCTGTTCCCCTTAACTGCAGGAAGCTTTGCTGGTCTTGGCTGCCTAAAGCAAGCCCCAGGTTGGACCACAGGCCCACCTGGCACAGGCATCATCGGCAGCACTGACTTCAAGGCAGGGTTTTTTTTTTTTTTTTAAATGTATATACAGAGACCCTGTCCACCCCTTGACCCCTCCTGCTGGGTCTCCCAATACAGAGGGTCCGAGTTCTGTCCCATATCTGCTCCAATCCTCAACTTGTCCCATCCTTGTGCAAGGCTGCAGATGCACCATGCAGCGGCACAGGGAAGGTGGAGCAGCGTGCTCACACCCTCCAGAAAAGCCCAGCACCTCTCTGGGGTGCCTGGCACCTGACTGCAAGCCCGCAAGCTGCTGGCAGGAAGACTTTCCCTGCCCCTGCAGCATAACATACCACAGCTTTCTCTCCTTTGCGGCTTCCTGCCCTGCTCTGTCCCTCCCAGCTTATATCTAACCTCATCTCATGGGTCCTCACCCCCGCTCAAGGCGACCCAGCCCTGCCAGCATACACCCTTCCCTTGGCCATGGGATGGCAGACCCCTTCACTCTTCTCTGAGGACCCCTGAGATGCCAAGCACCTTCCCAAGGCAGATTGGGGTGGGCTTGGGGAGATGGAGACTGTGCCACCCAGGGTGATGGAGATGCCAAGATACTGTCCTGCTCCTGCGCTCGGTGCATGCAGGGTGCTAGCGCCTGTGTGGGATTCAGGACAGTAAGCAAGAGCACTTGGACAGCCAGGAAGAGCAGGGCACTTATCCAGAGCCCACAGCCACTCTGCCCATTGCAGCCTCACTGGGAAACTGCTCCCTGCATGCAGCACCAGGAGCTGCTTCCTCGAAGGGCAGGGGCACGGCAAGCCCAGCCCATTGCTTGCCCGAGCAGCATTGGGCACGCAGGGCTGACCCCCCCAAAGCATCAATGCCGCATCCCTGAGACCCCCAGCCCCTGGCAGGCCCTACCTGTGCATGTGGGGGTGTCTGCTGACCACTGCTGGGAAGGCAGGCACTGCAGCACACCCGCTCCTCGCCGCTCGAAACCCTCCTGGCACCCAAACACACAGGTGGAGTTGTAGCTGAAGTCTCCATAGGGATGGCTGCAGTTCATGCGCACTCCCTTAGGCTCGAGCTTGGCGCACTGCACAACTGGGAGAGATGAGGCACCGCCAGCCCGTTAGGAGCACAACGAACTTGCTCGCTTTGCCACCGGGGCTCAGGCTCTCCAGCAGGGAAGGAGGGAGGGATGGGGTTGGACGGCTCACCATCCTCGCACTCAGGGCCATGGAAGCCAGGGTAGCACTCGCAGCGGTAGCTCCCGATGGTCTCCATGCACTCGCCGTGCTGGCTGCATGGGAAGGGCTGGCAGGAGGCTGTGCACACAGAGGATGGTCATCAGGAGCCACTAGCCACCCTGCCAAGGTCCCCAGCCCACCCGATCCAGGTCTGTGCCGTGGTCCCCCCGCTTACCCTGGTAGCACAGCGCCTTTTTCTTCCGGTTGCAGGGCTCATCGTTCCACTTGCCCGACTCCCACCGCCGCTTGATGTAGATCTCCACGCAGTCCTGGTTGGAGCGGCGGTTGTTGGGCTCCCCGTCTGCCCAGTTCTCTGCCTCCTTTGTCAGCACCTTCCTGGTGCCCACCCAGGTCCAGATGCCGCCCAGCTTGCGGATGCCGATCCAGTAGTAGCGCCCATGGAAGGGCAGGCTCTCGTTGAGGTACTCAATCTCCCGCTTGTTCTGGATCGCCACCAGGTCGGTGAAGAAGGTCTGGCAGTAGTTCCTGGCCTGCTCCCACGTGTAGTCCCCTTGGTCACTGTAGTGGTATGTCCAGGCACCCACCTCCACGCGCATCACCGCGCCTGTGAGAGAGGATGATGTCTGGGATTGATGCAGAAAGGACGGGAGCCAGGTAGGGGATGGGGTCCCTTGGGACATGAGCGTGGGCTAAGGCTGGCATCAGGGGCAGCCAGGTGAGGGGATAGGATGAAGGGCTAAATATGGATGAAAATGGGGCTCTAATGGTACACGGAGACCTGGCTGGATCAGGCACGACAGAAGGAGCTGAGGTGGGACAGAGGGAGACAGCACAGGGATGAGGAAGGTGGGGGAGACGGGGTGAAGGCTGAGACAAAGGGCAGCATAGGATGGGGCAGGCAGAGTGCAGGTGGTAGAAGAGCCCCAAGCAGTGATGCCAACCCCTCCTCCAGCACAAGGGGTGAAAGCCCAGCCCCACAGCCCTGCTCCCCTGCCCACAAATGTTTCCCAAAGGGGAAAACCCAACATCGAGATGGTTCCTTAAACTTGGTTCCTTCCTCAAGCATAGAGGTGTACCCCTTTGGTTTTCTTGCTTTACACTTCTACATGAGAGTCAGCTTGGAGCAAGGCAGAGCAATGAGCATGCCCTCACCCCCAAAAGCATTTGGATCCCAAGCTGCTCATCTGAGGCAGAGATGGTCTGAAGAGTCTTGTAAAACAAGTATTGCAAAACAACATCTTGCAAAAGTCAAGTTCACATCCTGATCATGCCCACCAGGCAGGGCAAAGCCAGAAATTAACTGGAACCCACACCCAGAAGTGAAGGGCACTTTGCTGAAACCCTGCTCTTATTTACAGCATTTCACACCACAACTTGATGCAATCAAAGGGTTTTAGCCACAAAAAAAGGCTTCCTCCCTCCTCCCCAGAAGCAGGTATCTCCACAACTGCAGAAAGTGATATGGGGATCATATCTCCATCTGTGCAGAAAGTGAGATGGGGATCAAAGTTTGCTCCAAACAACCAGCCTAGGGTACCCTGTATCTCAGGAGAGTGTATCACGCTGTAGTCATGCAGGCAAAGGTCCGGGCATTGCAGATTAGATGCAAATCTAGGGCTTCCCAACTCTGATTAGGGCTCTAGTTTGGTCAATAATTATGCATTTTTCTAAGAAAAATTCCCATAATTTGTTTTTCCTTGTGAAAGAGCAAACTCTCCACTTTGTTCAACAGAACTGAAGCTGAGGAAAACGTGGGCTTCAACAACAGCCCCTTGAGAGTTTGGGGCTGCAGGACAGAAGCTCAGGGCACTTCCTGGGAGCCTGCTCCATCCTCAGCTCCCACCACCCACCTCCCGGCCCTCGCTATCTCCCCAGCATGGCTCAGGGCAGCCGCTGTGCTACCCTCGCACACCCCATCCCCAAACTGAGAAGGACCAAGGGAACCGATCTTCTACATGCCCATCCTCCACATGTTCTCCTGTCTCTTTCCTCCAGCTCCACCAGCAACACCATCTCCATAGCACAGCTCCTCCCTACTACTTCCCCTCAGCCTTATGTTACCTCTCCCTGGGAGCTGAACCCCCATGTGGGTGCTGTTTGCCTGCATTTCGTCCCCTCAGCTCTCCTGGCAGCCTCTGACGCTTCCCCCCAGGATGCTGCTCAGCACCCGCCACATTTGGGGTGCCTTTGCATTTTTGCTTTCCCCTCAGAGATAAATCTCAGCCTCCTCCTGACACTTCTGCATTTGCCTCTGTTCCTTAGCTCAATCAAGAAAGGTTCTTTGGAAAATAATCCAGCTCCTGGAGGATCTCTAGGGACAGAGCAGGCACTGGCAGGTTTTGCTCTATGCAATGCCAACCTGTGAAGGGAATATCCTACAGGCAGCAAAACCAAATTAGTTTCTACTCTGATTTCTTCTCCTGATGCCAGTTAGAAGCTTTAACTCTGTGTGGTGCTGCCCCAGCTGTGCTCCCCACCCTTGCACCTGTGGGTCCTGTGGCTTCGCCCATGCCCAGCTCCGCAGCATAGGCATGGGTGTAGAGCTGCTGCTGGCTTTCTCTAGTTCACGGTACAGTGCACCGTCTGCCATGCTACTTTTCGGGAACCAGACGCCCCGTGAGGACCCCGCGCGTGGCCTGGTCCTCCCTGGGGGAGCACGGTCCTGTGACAGGTCTGGCTGGAGGGAGCTGGCCCGGGCAGATGCAGCCCCCTCCCAGCCCAGAAGGATCCAGCCCTGGGGCTGGCAGCCATGGGGGGTGTGACTGATAAGCCCCCCAAATAACATTGCTGCCCTTCTGCATTTTCCCGGACCTGCAGGCTCCTTGGTAGCAGGGTCACGCTGGGCTTACCAAGCAGGTGGCGGGCGGCTTACCCCATGTGATGGCAGCGATGCCCAGGTAGAAGATGCCACGAGAGCCCAGAGCCCACGTCCTCCCAGCAGACCGCAGTCCCGCAGCAGTGCCCTGTGTGCCAGGGAGGGAGGTGTGAGCATGCACATCCCACGGGGGCTCGCGCACCCTGCCATGCACCCACACCGCTGCCAGGCGGTCCTGGTAGCCACAAGGGCACGTTGCTTGTGCCAGCTTGCACGCAGGCACGTGTGGTGCCGCTGGCCAGGCTCTGCTGCTGACAGTGCCCCTCCAGCGAGGCACTTTGCGGGGGCTGTGCCCGTAGCACAGCTGGGCAGTGGGGGAGGCCATGCCAACAGTGCAGTTCACTTCTGGGGAGCCCCTAAGTCCAGGGCATGCCCTGTGCCCCCCACCCCTCCCCACCCACCCAGGGGCGGCATCTGCCTCTGCAGTGGCAGTGCCCTGTGCGCCTGGCACAGCCTCTCTGCCCGGAGCAGGGTCTCTCCAGGGCAGCCTGGGTCCGTCCCGCAGGTCCCCAGGAGCAGCATCAGTTCCAGGCAGTGCCTGCCCACAGCCCTGCCCTCCCCTAACCCCCTTTTCCAGGCAGACCCCGGCTCATCCCCAAGGAAAGGAGCAGGACCTACCATGTCGGTGCCGCAGACGCACCTTGCCCAGCCGCCAGCAGCACCAGGCGCGTCTGGCCCTTGGCAGGCAGCAGTGCTCACACTTCCTCCGAGTGTGCAGAGCATCACTCCCTGCCCTTGGCCTCTTCCCCTCCCACCCCAGCCTGCTGCCAGCCCGCATCCTGCCCTGCACCCCTGCCTCCCCCGCTGCGGGGCTCTCCCATCCATAGAGACCCTGCTCCCAGCCCCGGGGCTGGAGGGGAACTCTGCTCGGCCCTGGGGGGACTCAGCTCAGCATCTGCCCCATGGCATGGGAGCTGGGTGCATCCCCACGCTGCCACGGGAGCCAACCTGCAATGAGCCGGGCCTGCCTGAGCCCCCCAGGAGGTGCAGAAGGGTCCAGCCCCAGCCCGTGCTGCCCAGGGCACCGAGACCTCTCCGACCCACCATGTCCATGTCACAGTGCCCACGCTGGCGGTCGGGGGATGGAGGAGGGACGAGGTATGATGAGCTCCCACAGGAGCTGAGCGGGAACGTGGCTTGCAGCCTCCTGGCTCCTGCAGCGGATGCTCTCCTCGCTCGCAGGCTTTTTGCTTTGGCTGTGAATCTTCATATACCATTTATAAACAGTTACTTACACAATGTATTTTCCTGTGTTTGCCTTTAAATCTTTATGAGAAAGGTCCAAGAACATGCCAGAGGAACTTCCCCTGAGTTGTAAATGTCCTTTATGAACTTCCACCGATGCTTCAGGAACATGCCTCATTGTTCCACCTCCCCTTGGATCATTCTTGAATCACCACAAATCTTGCCTTACCCTGTTCTGCTTCTAATTAATTAATTGCCTTGGCAGGGTTTTCTGCAGGAATTACCCTGCTCACTTCCAGCTAGACCAAAGCAGGAGCCGTGCAGGTCACATGCATTTTCCAGTTCCAGAGAAATTGATGCTGCTCCAGCGGGACTCATGCTAGACAAAAGGAGGAACCCACCCCACAAAAGCCGTAATGCACTACAATGACTTTATATTTGGCCAGTGTAAATGAAACTCACTTCCTGTCTCTGGATATCTTTCTTGCAAAATGTTTTACTGTAATTGTCTGTTTCTATGGAATTGCTGAGGATGAGCCTGTATGCCCAGTAATTCAGGAGCGCTCGCTTTCTAGCAGCTCATGTGCAGAGGGTGTGCAATTACCACAAGGGAAGAAGCAGCTGGGCAGGCAGTGAGGCTGAGGGGCAGCTGCTGGGGCAGGAGAGCATCTCCAAATGCTGAGGGTCACCTGGGCAGGGTGGGAGCTGCCTCTCCCATGCAGTGGGAGACCCGCTGGGATGAGCGGGAGAGGGGTGCTCGCAGGTGCACAGCCCCGGGGGTGAGCAGGCTGTGCCCCTGCCAGTTTCACTTCTTCTGAGACCTGACACGGTAGGGCAGAGCAGTAGAAAAAAAAAACATTCCCACCTTTATTTTTGTACTACAAATAGTTTCTGGTATTGTTTCAAAAACAGAAACAAGGTGGCTGAGACCCAGAGGCTACCACTGTGAAGGGCAGAACATGGACAAGGTCAGAGCTGTTTGTGGGGACAGGTACCCTGTGCCTGTGGGTACCAGGGCTTGGAGAGGGGGTCCTGCACAGCAGGACCGGTACCGAGGGTTGCTTTGCAGGTGGTGGAAAAAGGTACACATGGTGGGAGGGAGAGAAGACCCAAATCAGCTCTGCTGGGAGCTGGTTAATCACCAGAAGCCCTTTCACATCTTGGATGGTTTCCAAGGCTGGCTCCCCAGGAAGGATTCAGGATGCTGCTGCCCTGCTTACCAAGGAAGGGCCCGTCCCTGCCTTACGGGCTGAGCAGCACAGGGATTTCCCAGGCAGCAGGACGGCGCATCCCATCCCTCTGGCTGCCCCTCCGAGGGCACAGCGCAAGCTGCGAGCCAGGGCTTCGCTCAGCAAGAGCTCAAGGGAGCAGGTAAAAAGACTCTTTCCCATGTCACCTCCTCCTCATCCCTCAGCCCTGCAGGGAGCTGGACTAGAAATGTGCCTCCTTTGCTGTGTCCTGGTCCTGAGCCACAGACGGAGGTGATGCTCTCTCACGAGAGCCCTGCCGCGGGCTGTATCTGTGAGGAAGGAGCACAGTTGCCCCATGCATGCCATCTCCAAGCCACTGCCGAGGGTGCCGTGCGGCAGAGGAGCTGGGCAACCCACGCACAGGCTGCGACCACAGGACTCGCTGGGAGGAAGCAGCTTGGCCATTGCAGCCGCCGCGGCCTGCCCAGGCTGATGCTCTGCTCCCTCTCAGCATGCTCAGCTGTGCTGCGGGCAGGCTGTCGTGCGCAGGGCAGGGTGCAATGCCTGCACAGCTATCCTGACGGTGCTGGGAGTGCCCAGGTGCGGATGGGACCCACGGTGACAGGGGCTGTACGTGCTGCATGGGGAGGTGGGTGCTGGCAGAGGTGGGCAGATGCCCCAGGGCCAAGTCCAAGCTGCGCCCTGCACTGTGCCCCATGGAGTGCCCAGGACCCGGTGGACTGAGACCCTGGGGGCAGGGGGTCCAAGAGGCACCCCCATCACCAGCACGCTGCAACCCCCCCTGCACAGAGGCACACTTGTGTTGTTTTCAGCAGAGGCTCCCGCCCCACGACGACACAGGCTCTTCCCCTCCTTGTGCAATGTCCCCCGCCAAACCGCAGAGGAACCAAGTCACCCTGACACAGCCCGCTTGGCTCGGCTGCTGCCAGCGATACAGCGGGTGCCTTCCTGGGGAGCCCCCACTCCCCTCACCCCTGCCGCTGAGGAGGGCTCAGCAGCCCACCAGCTCAAGGAGTCCCCCGGCGGCACCCCTGCAGGAGCGTGGTGTGGTGCTGGTGAGGACCCACACCCCGCTGGGGTGCAGCCCCGCTTCTGCCGTCTCCCCAGTCCACCCTGGGAATGGGGGCGGCTCTCCCCAGGTCTGCAACGCCCTGGTGAGCAGAGACTTTGGAGGCATGGGCATGTAAGCATGGGCAGGGGACAGGTGCCCCCCACCACAGGTCCCTAGTGGGGGTTTGACCCAAAGGGTGTCCCTGAGCTGCACGGTGCCTTTGGGCACATCTCCCAGTGCAACGCCTGGCCCGGGACCCCAGCAGCCAGACCTTCATCCGACGGCCGTGGAGGAGAGCAGTGCCCGATAAGATCTTTCTCACAGTTTGAAAGTGTTTGGCCGCAGGAAGACTTGTTATCCAAGTGCCGCCCTGGCTTGGAGGGGATGAGAGATTTGTAAGGATTAGCCGGGGCCAGGACAGGGATGCCTCCAAGACAGCCCATGCACCGTGGCACTCTGCACCCCCCACCCACAGGCACCTCACAGCGGGATGAAGGTGTAGTTTTGGGGAAATCACTCCTGCCCACCCCACCTGGTCCCTCTCAGAGGCATTCCTTTGGTATCAGCTGTAGGACAGCTTTCTGCCTCACGTCTTTCCCCTGACATGCTGGTGATGGAGAGCCTTTTCACCGGGCACCGCTGCCAGCTGGGTACCCCTGTCTGCGCTGCCTGCTGGCTCCCTGGCGCCTGGCAGCAGCGACATGTGTGTGGCACAGATAAGGGTTTGCCAAGCAGGATGCCGGGGGTGTAGATAATGCTGAAGTTATCTCACCACTTGTGTGGTAGGGAGTAAACAAGCGGCTTTGCCCACCCGGGGAATCCCAAGCAGTGCCTCTGCCCTGCCAGAGAGCAGGGGCACAAGGTGCGTACGGGGTGCTGGGGTGCAGCTCCAGGGATGTGCTGCATCCAGGGGCAGCCCCGTAGCCATCCCTTACCCTAAGCAAGAGCAGAACCACCCAGCCTGCAGGGCTGCTCCTGGGAACTGCAATTGCTCTGCCTACACCCTGCCCAGCTCCCCACAGCACTGTGCATCCCTGGAAGGCTGGGACGGGCCACCAACCCACCTGGCCTTCCCTCAATGGCACCCGTCTTCCCAGCACAAGAGAGATACCTAGAGCTGTCACACTGGCTTGGCGTGGGTGGCAGCGCAGGTGGTGGAGGCATTGGCAGCTGATGGAGCAGGCCACCGGCAGCGGCGCCATCAGCAGTGCTTCTGTCACGTGTCTGGTTTAATGCAGAGATTTCACTCTTCTCCTGTCTCACAAAGCAAGCCCAGAGACAGATTCCTCTCTTCGTCACCTCCGTCACCCCCTGCGTGCTATTGCCTGCTCCCCTCCCGTCTGGCTCTTTGCAGCATGGGCTCCGTCCTCCCCTGCTCCCCAAGCAGAGCTGCCGCAGCCCACCCGGAGCCAGCAGATGAACTAACTCAGCCCCAAGAACGGTGCTTCCAGCCAGGGCCAGCCCCCGTGGAGCAAACGTCCTCTCCTCCAGCCAGGAAATCCTGCAGCATCCCCT
The DNA here is from genome assembly GCA_013401275.1 of Pandion haliaetus. Classification (NCBI taxonomy): domain Eukaryota; kingdom Metazoa; phylum Chordata; class Aves; order Accipitriformes; family Pandionidae; genus Pandion; species Pandion haliaetus. Next base: position 131,233 of record VYZV01023814.1, read on the forward strand.
GCAGCAGGCACTGAGCCCAGCTGCATTTTCCCCTGAAGCAGAGGCATCCTTGAGGACGCTCTTCACCTTTTGGCAGGCCAGGGCTGAGCTTTCCTCTTCTCTTTCTCAAGTCCCTGCTTCAGCGGAGCCAGCAGTTTGACGCTTTCTCCCCTGGGGTCTCAGTTATCTTTCTGCTCTGAAGAGCTACTGTGCCCTGCGACTATTTAAATTGCTGATTTATTTTATGCAGGTAGAGCAGGCTCTGGCAGAGCGTACGTTTTAAGGTCTCAACCACTTTGCTTTTGTGGACCTACAAACCACCGTGTCCATGCTGCCCACGCTGTTGCAAACCGCTGGGCTTTGCCCTGTGCAGCATCCCCTGGGTGTGCAACCCTGGGAACGGGGTAGCCCCATCTGAAATTGCTGCTGCTGTGGCCATCCAACTCTCCGTGCATGGGGTCAGCGGCGCCTGCTGAAGCTGCCTCTCTTAACAGTCCTGACTTTTGGGGCAAGCCCCTGCAAGAAAAAACCAAAAGCTAAAATAACGCAGGGAAGGATGTTCCTAATCATTTGTTGTTGCCTTTGAAATTAATTCCTCCTCCTCTGACCTCTCGCAGCTCTGCTTCAAGAGCAAGATGGCTACAAACACCAATTTAACTGTGCTTTGGCAATGGGCACAGCGGTACAGGCTCTTTCACAGTTGAGCAGCAAAAAGTTGTTTCTGCTAGGAAATGGCAAGGCAACATAGGGAGTGCTTTCCTAGCTTCTTTTTATATTTATTTACCCTTGAAAGGAAAAGGACTATTTTCAGATGCAGAGAGGCATTTCGGGTGGACTCACTGGCCAGAGAGGAGGCAAGGCAGGAGCTTCTCCCTCCACCCATCCCTGATGCTCTGCTGGGAACTCAGCTGGCCCAGCCCCACACCAAGACCCTACCTGGCTCCTCAGGGGAGAGCAGCATGCAGCGGGCAGCTGTCCAGCTCCAACCGCAGCCGCCAACCCTCCTCTGCTGCTTCTGTCGCTGTCACACCGTCGTCACGTGAAGGCTTCCCGGCGCCCAGCAAGAGCTAGAAACCTGCTTTCGGTCTACGGGAGCTGACGTCCTTCGGCAGAGGCGTGGGGCCGGGAGCAGCGTCCGTCCCGATGGACACCGGCACGGGCAGTGAGCGGAGCTGTGCCGGCTGCAGCGCCCATCCCCTCTGCCACGGGGGTGTCGTGGAGATGCTGTGGGGGTGCCAGGGGCCACCGTGATGTGCCCGCCGGCCCGTGGGGCGTTGCTCTCCACGATGAGCCGGAGGAGCCCTGCCCCGGGGAAGTCCATGATGACCACCCCCCAGCGCATGGGCTGCCCCCCCCGGCGCCGCAGGTGCTGGTAGCAGCGGGGGTTCACAAAGCGGGCCACCTCCTCGGGGCAGGTGAAGAGCCCATTGCCAGAGCAGAAGGTGAGATGCATGGTGGCGGGGTCCCCGCTGGCCGCCCTCTCCAGGTGCCGCCGTGCCCGGGCCCACTTGCGCTCCAGCGAGAGCACGTTCCAGGCGTCACTGATGCTCAGCTGCTCGTAGGGGATGCCCAGCACCTCCCGCGCCAGCGCCTCCAGCACCACGATCTTCCCCCGTGCCTGGCCCAGCGTCGGCACCTCCTCCCGGCACCACACGTGGCCCCGTCCCTCCTCCAGCAAGCAGCGATGGAGCCGGGTGGCGAAGCCGGGCCGTGGGAAGACGGGCAGCTCCTCTTTGATGCGCATAAGCACGGCCTCGCCGGGGTGGGCACGGAGGAAGCGCAGGGTGCGGCGCAGGACGCCCCGCAGGCTGGCCCGCTGGAAGGTGCAGAGGTGGTAGACGTGGAGCTCGCCCCGCGCCAGCTTGCAGCGCACGTCCAGGAAGCGGATGCCGGCTGCCAGCTGGGCCTCCAGGCCCCAGCTCTGGCACCGCAGGCGCTGGCCGCCGAACAGGCTGAGGGAGTCGTGGGTGCCAGGGATGGAGAGGCGGGAGAGAGGCAGGGCGTCGGGGAGTCTCGCCATCCAGTCGGGGCAGCAGGCTGCCGGCTGGGGCGTGCAATCGAACGCCGCGCTGCGACGGCACCGTGCCTCCATGCTGCCGGGAGAGCGGGCGCCCCGGCGCCTGGCCAGCCCCACCAAGCCCTGCTACAGAGGAGAAGCAGCACCATGGCCCCCATGCATCTCGATCCCGCCCCTCCCCAGAGGTATCCCCACCATCCCATGCACCCCTTAGCACGCCGCGTGTCCTGCACCCCATATACATTGATGCCAACACCCCGTGCCGGTGTACTGTACGGTTCCCCTCCCTCTCTCAAGCACTCCCCCATGCTCCTCGCCCAGCCCGGGGCTGTGCCATCCCACCGCTCCCAAAGTCTGGCATATCCCAGCCTCCCCCTCTTGCACCCACCTGGGTTTGCCTGTGGCAGCGGAGCGCAGCCCACCGGACGGGGTGCGCGGCCGTGGGTGCCGGCGGCACACTGGCAGGCAGAGCGGGATGGCTGCCATTAACCCGGTGACGGTCATGACGCGCGTCCTGCCTCGCATGTGGCACGTGCGCCGGGGATTCATCCTCAGCCAAGGAGAACGCTTGGTGGACGTGCTGAGCTGGAAAATCACCTGGCTGATCCCGCAAGCAGCCGTTCAGGCCTCTACACCTCCCTTCCCAGGAATCAGGACAGACGGGATCGGGGTGCCCCAGGGCCCCTTGACGCTGCCTGTGGGAGCGGCTGTGCAGAGCCCCCGGGTGCCCACGGGCCGGCTCCAGAGCCATGCCCCGGGTTGACTCCCGGTGAGACCCGGCCCCCCCGGGCGATGACTGCCATCGTCCCTGTCAGAGGGACAACGGCCCGGCAGGGATCTGGAGCAGGGGGTCTGTGCTTGCCAGCATGCCCCAGGACCTGCCCGGTGAGGGTCCCCCAGGGAGCGGGCTGTGGCCCCTTGCTCCTCGGGCACCGGCAGCTGCTTCACGCCAGAGTCACCGCAAGGCTGCTCCTGGCAGCCTGGCCTGCCATCGCCACTGGGGTGCGAGCCCCGCGGCCATGGCCGGGTCCAGAGCTGGTGCCTCGGGAGGGGTGAATCCCCTCCTGTCCGGGGAACATGGCCGCGGGGCACCCCGGTCAGCAGCACGCACCGAGCCCAGGGGGTTTTGGGGAAGAGCGGCCCGGCAGGTCACAGACCCCTCTGAGCATCCCTCCCAGGACACATCCCCTCCACTCGAGCAGGGAGAGCGCAGAGCCCCTGGGGGATGCTTTCTGCCGTGGGCTCTCCCACCGCAAGGACACCAGGATTGGGGACACCAGCAGGCGTCTTTCCCTGCGCGCTGGGAGCAGCGGGAGAGCCTGAGGGGCGTCCCCTGCGGCAGCCCCCTGCTCGGCCGGGGGGGGACACACACACGGACAAGAGACAGAGAG
>VYZV01023814.1:134661-177949 GCA_013401275.1 Pandion haliaetus
GCCTCCCCGGCCAGCCTCCCCCAGCCCCTGAAAAAGGCCTTATGTTTAACTGCAGCTTGTGCCCGTCGCCCCGGCACCGCCAGGAAGACTCCGGCTCTCACGGCGGTGAAGCCCCGGCAGCCGGAAGCCAGGCCGCCGGCCGCGCAGCCGCTCCCCGCNGCCTCCCCTCAGGAGCAGGCGGTGGTGGACTTCGAGCGGCTGAGCGAGCACGCCGCTGCCTTCCAGGGACACGACGTCGGCTTCTGCTGCCTGGGCACCACCAGGGCCAAGGCCGGCGTGGTGAGTGGCATGCCTCCACCCCCCGGGGGGGGGGGTGGAGGGCAGGGGTCCTGCCTGCCCTCTCCCTGCCTTCGCCCCTGCCAGCCCTTTCCCTGCCCTGCTGACCCTCCTCTCCCCTTTCCCTGCAGGACGGCTTCGTGCGCGTGGATCGGGACTACATCGCGCAGGCAGCAGAGCTGGCGCGGGCGGGGGGCTGCAAACACTTTGTCCTGCAGTCTTCCCAGGGGGCAAACCAGCACAGCCGCTTCCTCTACCTCCGCGTGAAGGTGAGGGGGCAGCTGGCGTGGGCTCCCAGTGCTCGTGCAGGAGTCACAAAATGCTGGGATGCTCGGGAACGAAGCAGGAGCTGAGGTCTCAAGAGATGCAAATGGCTCTGGGGGCCCTCCTGGTGCTGGGGGACAAGGGAGGGGGGCTGGCTGGACAGCTGTGCGACTGGCTTTGTCCAAAGCAGCGCAACACCTGCACGCAGCATCCGCCGCCTCCTTCAAACCACAGAAAGACCTGCTGGGGTCTCCAGGCCAGCCCCAGCTCCACAGCCCCAAGCTGGGATGGTGTCACAGCCAGGTCGGGAGGCTCAGGGCTGTGTCCAGCTGAGACATGAACTGTCCAGAGGTGGAGAGCCCACAGGCTCCCCAGGTGGGACCATACCCATCATGGAAGTTTTCCCCGTATGTTGTGTGCTGCAGTCCCCAACACCTGCTGGACTTGCTGCTGTCTGCCAGTGTCCTGTGCCGGGATCCCCAGGCTGGACACTGTGTCCAGATGCTGTCTCAGGAGAGTCCAGTTGCAGTTAGCATGATGGTTGCAAGGGTGCGCTGCTGACTAACGGTCAATGTGTCCACCTTGGAGATTCACCCCACGCTGCCTTTTCCTGGATTGCTGCTCGCTGCCCAGGCAGTGCCTGGCCTGTACCACCTTTGCACTGGCATTGGTGCCGTGCTGCCCACAGCTTGGCAACTTCCCCCGATTCACGGGGAAGCAGGGAGGGTGCTTGCAGTCATCCTTGTCTCCGTTCATCCTGCCCAACTGCTCTGACAGGGAGAAGTGGAGAACCTGGTCCAGGCTGTTGGTTTTGATCGCTGTACCATTCTCCGGCCAGCGTGAGTAGCGGTGGAGAAGGGAGGGCACAGGACTCAGGTGGAGGGTTGCCAGGGCAGTGGGCTGCGAGATGGAGAATGAGGGAAAGGATGCATAAGGGGAGGGCTGGGGAGGGAGGTGGAGAAGGCCACCAGGTGCAAATGCAGCTCCTGGACGAGCCCACTGCTTCCCAGCAAGCACGGCAGTTTCCCGTGGCCCATCCCAATGCTAGTGTCACGTGCCGTGCAAGGAGAAGAGGCTTGGGTTGAAAGCAGAGGTTGGGGGACATAGGTCAAAGCTTGTCTCCGCACAGACCTTGACCTTACACAGGGGGGGATACTCACCTGTATCCTTGCGGCTGTACTGTGCTCTTGCTGCCTGGGAGAACTGGCATCTTGGTTTTGGCAGCACTGCAGGGAAAGAAGTTTAGCGTCCCAGGGCTCAGCTCAGTCACATTTCAGGACCCTGCCAAAGCCTCATGGCCCCCACGTGGGTTTAGCAAGCTGGGCTGGGTCCCTGGCGCAGCGGGAGAAGCCAGTTGCTAGCTTTCCCCCAGGGGATGGTTTCAGCCTGACCCACCTTGCCTCCTCGCTCTGCAGGGTGCTGCTGTGCAAGCGCCAGGAGTCCCGGCCCGCGGAGTGGATGGCCCAGCAGTTTCTGGGGGTTGTGGCTCGGGTCTTCCCCACCGCTTACTCAGTGCCTGTGGAAACGGTGGCCAGGGCTATGGTGGCCAGCGTGCTGCAGCCAGGAGATGGGAAGGTGGAGGTGCTGGAGAACAGGGCCATCCACGAGCTGGGAAAGGCAGTGCCACAGCAGGGCACGTAGAGCAAAAGGAATGGGCAGGAAAGAGCTTTGATTCCTTGACCCGTTCAGATGCTCTCCGGGGCCGAGGATGAATGCACACGTGGGAGAGGAGCGGGGTGCTTGCATGGCTAACGTGGAGATAGAGGTGCACTTCTTTGCATGGCAGCTGATTCTGTCAAGTGATCAAAAATGCAGGTGCTGGCTGGTGGGTGGGGAGAGACAGTGTGCTCTGCTGCCTGGATCCACCACATGAATCTGGTGAAAAATGGTGTAATCCAGGCAATTTCTTGAATTCGGGCCTTAAATAAAATCCTGTGAGTAGTCTGTTTGTGCCAATTTTGTCTTGAAATTGTGTTTGCCTCCTACCTGTTGCCAACTCAACTGCATCTGTTCACAGATTGTGTCTTCTGGTGACACTTCAAGGAATGCACACGGGCAAGCAGCCACGCTGTAGACAGCGACAGGACAGCAGAGAGCGAGCAGCTGCCTGTGCTGAGGCTGCACTCCGCAGAGCACACGGTGGCACCAGTGCCGCTTGGATAGTGGAGCTTCTGGAAGCTTGGCAGCAGTTTCTGATGTGCCTGAGGCGCTGGCTCTGCTCGCAGTAGGTCTCTGCAAACATGCAGCGTGTGCCTTGTCCTCACCGATCTGCTCTGGGTGCAGAGGGGCTGCTACGGGGATGCTGGTGTTCAGATCCAGGCTGCCACTTTAGCACTTACAGTAGCGTTAACGCCGTGCAAATGCTTGCACTGACTTGAAAACACCTGTCACCGCTGGCTCCTCTGGGCTTTCCTTATGGACACAAGTGAACCAGAGCTCAGCGCTGTTCCCAAGGGCGCTCTGTGCGTGCAAGAGGAGAGGCCAGCCTCACGCACGTCTTGGGGTGGGCTTGCCCCTGCCCCACATTGCCGAGGTGCTGGAAGGGGAGCAGGTCCCCGCTGTGGGCACAGAGCAGGCACGAGGAGCAGCACCGTGTCCCAGCTGCGGCCCCGGCCATTCTCAGGCCTTGTGCTTGGGGTCGAGGAACTTGGTAGCTCCGCAGTTGGGATGCAGGACTTACGTGACTCCCGAATTCCCAGCTGGCCAGAGTCCTAGTGTTCCGGGTAATGCTGCTTTCCAGGGTTTTCTCCTCTTTGACCTCGCCCATGGCTCCTGTGTCAGTGACTTGGATGCAACAAGCGGAGGGAGCTGGGATCCCCCATCTCCTTCCTTCTGCACAAGTGTTTTAATATCGGGCTGGAGCTCAGAAGCTTGGTGGAGGCAGTGGGATGGTGTAACCCCACACTGTGTGTTACCTGAGTGACTCCTGAATCATGTGGAGGGCTTAGTTCAAAGGTAACAAATGAGGGGCCATGGAGCCATAATGACTGATCGGGCTGTCCTGGTGAGAGCAAAAGCAGTAACTTTAATGTCAAAAGGGAAATGAGAGGTAGACTGGCCTTAAAAAAAGGTGGTGTGCTTATATAGAGGAGTGGAAATGAACACATGAAGCAGCAAGACCTTAGAAGAAGTGAAAGTTGCATATGAGAGAGTAAAAAAAAGAATACAAGCTCTGGAAAGTTACAGGTGAAAGGCAGGCTACAGAAGATTTGAGGAAAGCATCCCAAAGGCATAAAAATTAATCATGACTCTGTGAGAAGCAGAAAGCTCTCCGGAGAGCCCTGGCAACAGGACGTGATCAGGCTCTATGCGAAGGAAAGAGCCATCACGGAAAAGCTTGGTGAGTTGCTTGCATTGACTTTTGCTGTAAAGGAGCTCACACTAGGTTCATGCCTTAGGGGACATGCATTTGCATGACTGTCCTAAGGCGCTGGTGGGGGGGGTGGTGGTGGAATTTTAACCCCATTTTTAGAACACATGGTTAAAAATCTGCCAGAAGGAGCACTCAGATGAACTGCCAAATGCTCGCCTGGGTGAGAATTACAGTGATCCCTCTACCAAAAAGCCAATGTTGTTAAATATGATGCTAATTTTTAAAAAGTTCCAGTGGGAACCAGGAAACTGCAAAGCAGCGAGGCTACCTTCTATAAAAGGCAAGTTGTTAGAAAGGATAATAAAGTCTTGAAATAACAGAGCCCAGGATAAATCTGGTGTAATGGGAGATTCCATGTGGCTTTTGAGGGGGCAGTTGCAAGGCAGAAACCTAGAGCGCTCTTGGAGGAAACCAGCCATTGTGTACACAAGACAATCTGGTCCTTGGAGTGTACTTGGATCTCCAAGAAACTCTCCCAGAAGGGCTCTTAAAGAAATTAAGCTGTCGTGGGAAGAAAAGGAAGGTCTGGGTAGTTCCTTATTGGAAATATTTTCTTAGCACTCTAAAGCCTTCAAATGCACAAACCAAACATTGCTTACTGGACAAAGGTCTGCAGAAAATACAAGCTATTTCTGTGTAACCCTTGTTTCTGCTCAATGGCATATGGCTTCTTTTTCAGTGTTTCCGATAAGTCTCTGCTAAAATGCACAACTGCAGTCCCAGTGCACGGTACAGCTTCCTTGTCACCCTCTCACACAAAGCTTCGTCACTCGTGTTGGACCTCAGTTTCCCCAACTTGCTCTGTGCATCCATTAAACCCCCACCCTGGGGCTGTGGAAGAGATTACAGCGCATCAGTCACTGAACTACGGCAGAGCCACAGGAGCAGGGGATTTGCCCACCCAGGACTGAAAGAAGTAAAGTAGTTAAAAGTCTTTAGGGGACAGACTCAATTCCTCCGTGGGGTCTCACAGGGCAAAGCTCTGGGCTCCTCCGAGCAGCAGGAGCTCTGCAGAGCTGGAGCCGTGCCCCCGGCGTGCCTGGAGAGGCTGTCTGCTCTCCGGGGGCACACAGCCCTGGCCCCAGCTGAAAGGAGAGCATGTAAGGGTGCTGGGCGTCTGCTGGACAGCACTCGCACAAACCGCCTGATCCCACAGATCTGAGCTCCCCTGGGATTTCCGATGCTGACTTTATTACTGAAGATTAATGAGAAGAAACAACTGTGTTCCCAATGGCTTGGCAGCCGAGCACGAGGCTACGGGGGCTTCTCATGTGGTCCTGTGGCTCTACAGCCCTTCCCAGCCCAGCAGCTGTGAGAACCGCCGGCTCCTCTCGCCCACCCCTCGCTGCCACCCACTCCCCTCCATGCTGGGAGGTGCCCAGCCGGCTGGCAAAGCACCCTGCAAAAACAGCACCTTGGCTTCAAAGCCACCGAGCTGGCACTTGGGGTACCCCGGTGACATCCCTGCTAGCAAACAAATGGCCCTGACAGGCTCTTTGGCCCCGAGGGCAACTGGCGCAGCCTAGCAAACCTGCTGAGCTTGCAAGGCTGCAGTCCTTCAGAGAGCAGGGGGGCTGCACCCCAGCTGCTGGGAGATGGGGCACCTGAGCTCTGGGCTATCCTCAAACTGGGCTGAGGCACCTCCATGCTACTAACAGAGCCTCCCCACGATGACTCTGTGAAAAGGGCAAAACGATAGCAGCCTGCAAAGGAGTAAAGTACCTCCATCTTCTGTGGATGCCGTCGTTTCCTTTCCCCCCCCTCTGCGAGGCACAAGAGAGGCTGGTGGGCGCATCAATGCCTGGCAGCGCAAAGGGGCAGCCCCCCCAGGCCCCAGGTCTGGCACCCCTGCTTGGTGCATCTGGGGGGGGTCTCTAATCAGCCCAAGCCCAGGCAAATGCTGTTTGAGCATCTCATCCTCTGAAATTTTAGGCTGTACTTTTTTCATTCAATTCCCATTACAAACCAGAAAAAAGCTAGCCCAGGCTCTCCAGAGAGGCACAGTTTCTGGCAGACTTCCAGTTTTTGGTTACTGCACTCATATGCTGGAACACAGATGCCGGTTTGAAGCATAATCCCAGAACAGCAGGAGACAGGATTGCAATGCAGGTCCAAAGTCCACCCAGGACTCAGAGCCAGGCTCTGGGGTAGAAAAGAGATCCTGGGGCTGGGCTTAAATGTAGCCCCAGGCTGAGGGGGCAGGTGGGGCTGATCAGGGCAGCTGAGGCCATTAGTGCTGTTGGGGCGTGGAGGGCCAGGTTGGAAGCAAGGTCTCCTAATCCCAGCTCCAAACTGCGGGACTAACCTAAACAAGGCACTCAGATGCATGTTTTCGCAGTCGCCCAGGCAGCCAAGGTCAGGCACGGGCACTTGGCAGGTTTTCAGGGTGAACCCTGAGCAGGATGCCCAGGGGATGCCCTGGCTGGGGTGGAGCAGGAGGTGGAGGCGGAGCGGAGCCACACAGCCTCCGTGTGTGCCTGTGCCGGGGCAGGTGTAATTGTGCAGGCACCGGTGTGGGGTGGCGAAGACCTGCGTGGGTGTGAGCAAGTCCCGCTACACGAACTGCAAAAGAGTTGGCGCTGAGGCACCCCCGGGCCGCCCTGCGTGCGTTTGAGGGCTTCCCCCTTGTGCCAGCTCTAGTCCAGCCGTGCAGACCTGGGCGATGAGCCATGCCCCAGGTGATGCTGCTGAGGACGGGCTGTCACATCCCACCTGGAAGGCAGGAGGGAAATGTCCCGGGTGGCTGTGGTTACCCGCTCCACCCAGGGAGTGTTAGGAGTGACTCCTCTGCAGCTGGTGGCTGCAGCTCGTCCTCCCCCTGCGTGGCTGTGGGGAGCCACTGGGTCGGGGCTTTGGCTATGGGATCCCTCAGAGCCAGGCTGGTCCCCGTGTTTGCCATGATTTGCCTCTCAGTGGACAGCCTCATTTGCTGGGGTTGCACCTACGCCGTGCTTGAGGCCGGGAGAAACTTGTGCCGCTGATGTCACGACCATAGGGAGGCACTGGCTCTGTGATTGCGAGTTAGTGGAGCGAAGAAAGAGATCTTACCTGAGCAAACAGAAACACCACGAGGCTGTGCAACACCCAAGCTTTAGGTGAACAAGGGGTTGCATCCCGATGGGGCAGCGATGGGGCAGAGCCATGCAGGAGGAGGTGGGGACCAGTCCCTGCTCAGGCCCCGATCCCACATCGTGGGCGGCTGTAGGCTCTGGTGTGTGTCTTACCGCTCTGAAGGGGCATGGAAAAAGGGTCCAAATTTTCCACATAACAAAATTCTGGGTGGGAATTCTTTTTGGCCTCACCGAAGCATCACGGTCACATAAAACTGGAACATTTGCTATGATAAAAAGATATATATTTTTTTTAAGCTTACATTAAAATGAATTTGTTCAGGAACAAAAGCCGCTGTTACCCACCAGCCGATAACCACTGTTGCAACTCTGGATATTTTGACATTAGTCACAGCCTTTAAATCAACAGCAAGACTTCTCGTACGTACTTTTATTTTTATGAAAGTGACATTTTTCATTGGAAAAAACCTTGCTTGAATGAAGCATTTCTACCTGGCTCTTCTACATACTGACCTGGAGCCCGACATGTCATTAAGAAAAAACCCTCTGGGCTTCCTGAAGTCCCCCCAAACAGCAGCTTGGCCCTTCCAGTTTGATTACCTGATCTCACCCCAGAAAAACCACATTTTTTCCCCCGTGTGAGCTTAGAGCAGAGAAAACAAAATCCAGAAGCCGCCGGGGCCGGGGCCAGCTGCGGCGGGACGGACGGCATTGGTTACAGGGCTGGCAGGGGTCCAGCTCCCGGTGATATATAGGAGGAAGAGGGGGGAGCTGGGCTGCAGACGGAGCCACCGCTGCCTGCTTTAGCCATCGCTCACACTCTTCTCACGGCTGAGGAAAACTACAGCCTGCCAAGATGTGCAAAGGATTAGCAGCACTGCCCCACACATGCCTGGAGAGGTGAGCCTGGGCACGCTGGGGGGGGCCTGCCTCCCCGCAGGGCTCTGCCGGGGGCGGCCAGGGGCAGAGAGGCTCATCCTGCAGCACGTCCCCACGATGGATGTCTGTTACGGGGACTGGGATCGCCCAGCTCTGGACTGGGAGGGAAAGGAGGCTCTCTGGCAGGGGCTCAGCGGGATGCTGCAAGTGGCTGGGACCCTCTTTGGGGGGCTGTGAGCGCTGATCCAGTCCCAAACTCTCCCTTCCAGCTTGGGAACCTCTCTGCTGGGTGAGTCTGGGCTGCCCCAAACCCACTCCTCAACCTCAGCTGCTCCCCTCTGGCGGGTCTGGAGCAGGAGCACGTTGTCCTCAGATCTTAGTATTTGCAAAACACGGTGGGGAGGAAAAGAGGAGGAAAGCGGTTGCCCTTCTGGGGCGAAAACAGCCCTGGCTCCAAAAAGCCTCAAAATCCTCTTTAACTGCCTGCGTCTCCGTTGCACGTGGATTATCTGGCCCTGGTCCCTCTCACGAGGCTCGGCTCTGTGCAGGGCGCCTGCTCTGTCCCGCTTGTGGCACCCATCCTCATCTTCATCGCCCTCTGGCCCACAGCTTGCCTCAAAACCTGCCCCGGGTGGTGGTACTTCCCAGGCTTCTCTCACCCCTTGGAAACCCAGGCAGCCTCCAGCCGCCAGCCATTTCCATGCTGGTCGAAACCTGCCCTCTCCTCCGCTCCTGTGGAGCTGGAGGGGCTTTGGAGGGGGGCTAGTGAGAAGCAGAGGTGCAAGGGAGGCCACGGCACGAGGCTGGGGTCTCCCTGCAGGAGCAGGGCACTCGATCTTTTACCTAAGGAGGAAACTTGGTAAAAGACTTTGCATGTGAATTACCCAGTGAGGACTTCCCCACAGCTGCAAATGCCTTAGTCCTGGTTTTTAGATGAGGGTGGCATTCACTGTCCTGGGAGGAGCTCGAGAGAAGCCCCCCTTCGCCAGCTGAAGCTGTGCCACTGGAGGCTGACGCTGCTTGTCTGAAAGCAAGGCAAATTCCCGTCACAGGCACGAATGGGAGCATGGGCCTGTGACAATGTCTTTGTTTGAAATGTGCCTTTTGGCCATCCTTGTGGCCGGTCTTCTGCAGCCTCCTCCTCACGGGTGGCCGAGCAGCACTCTTCCAGATGTGGGTGATCCACAGGTTTCTGCTCTGCTGTCATATTTGTTGTCACTCTTCTGCTACTTTCTAATACTAAATCAGTCTTTTTTCCACTGCTGCTATGCTGATGCTTTCATTGACCTCCGTTATGCCCTCAATTCCTCACTCTTGAAGGCAGCTTCACTTACACTTTTATACACGGAGTTAGGAGTGAGTTTGTCCCATGTGTATCATTTTGTATTGCTCTATGAGGCATTTCAACAGCTGCTTCACTGCCAGTCTCACGAGACCTTCCTGCAGTTCCTCACAACTGGTCCCAAAGTGCTGTACCCGGGTAGCGCAGTATCTGCTGCTCAGCCACTGGCCCCCTTCTCCCCATGCACGTGACATGTTTAACAGCACAGTCCCAGCCTGCATTCCCCTAGGACTGTCCCGACTGAGGAAAACACACCATGTCCCCTACGCGTTGTGTACTACCTTTCCCATGCTGTTCCCCATGCCGTCATCCATGAAATGACCTTCCCCCTTGCAGCTGCCTGGGGTCTGGAGAGCCCATCCCAGGTCCCCTGCAGAGCCAAGGGGTTGGTACCCGTGACTCTCCCCAAAGCATGTGCTTGCTGGCCTCTTCAGAGAGGGCTGATAGGTTTGAAGGAATCTCTTCCTACTGCCAGAGCTGCCTCGACTCCTCTCCAATAGACCATATTTGTCCATGTGTCCACCACGGCTCTCTGATACAGCTGCTGCTGACATGCCCGTACAGCATCACACTTGCAGCTTTATGGCTCCTCGAATGCCCCCTGAAGCCTTTTTCCCCTCAAGGGGCATTCCCTCCGGCACCTCCCTGCCCCCGGGCACAGCAGCAGCTTTAGCTTTCAGTTATAGCTTTAACTTCTTTGAGCTTCTTTTTTTCATTTTGTTTGTAAAGCTGGAGTCTCTCCTGGCCCTCCCCAGCAGCCTTCTTGCTCTTGATGTGTTTGACAGAACCCATATTTTCTTTTAATGCTTCTTGGAAGCTGTTTCTCAGACTTTTTCTTGGCTTGCTCCCATATGTTCTCACACTTAACCTTCAACAGTTTACGGTCCTCTTGCTTTTTCTCACTCGGACATAGCTGGGGGGGGTTGAAGGATGCCTTTTCATTTATAACTGCCTTTTTTACCCTGCTGTTTAGCCTTTGCTGAAGCCTCGCTTGAAAGCTTGTAATACATCTGCTGGGGGACGCCAGGATGATGTCTTTAAATAGTGCTTCCCTCCCGCCAGCCTGCAAGCGCTCAGCCCTCTGGCTGTCCTTTCTCGTTTCCTTTCAACAAGCTTCCTCATCTCCGCTGTCTCCCCATATTTCACGAAGGTCCCACAGCTGAGGACTTGCTTGGGGTGTGGGGGGAGGATCTTGCTGCTGTCCCCACACCGGGACCTGCAGAGCTTCAGCAGGGTGGGCAACCACTGATGGTCCACCAACAGTGCTGTGGGATAGAGGAGATGGAGCCATCCAGGGAGCCCCATTGGGAGCAGCAGGCAGTGGGGCTGCAATATACATCCAACACCAATCCGGGAGACCAGGCTGGGGAGAAGCTCACCTAAAGCACAGCCCAAGGGAAGGCGGCCCCAGGGCTGAGCTTCAATGGAGCCCGGAGCTGTGGGCAGGGTGTGGGGCTCAGCTGGCTCAGCTCAGGGCCATTAAGGCCCATTCGAGCCCATTGAGCCTGACAGATGTTGGCTGTAAGTCACTGTCAGAGGGTGGGAATTGGAGAGCAAGATTTTGAAGCACATCTAAGCATTATCCAGGAGAGAGCGCTTGCTGCTGTGTGAAGCTGCCGTCAGTTGCATCCCAATCTTGCACGTGTGCTAGCCTTGTCTGCACCAGGGTAGGGGGGTCCCCAGGTTCTGCTCAGACAGCGACAAGAGTCCTGGTCCTGTCTTCCCACCACTTTAGGCCATCGTGCATTATTAGATTTCGCTCTCTCCCAGCACAGCCCGTGTTTTCCCCCCTGCCTGCTCAGGACCACCAGCATCCACTGTCCTCACTCCAGAGGTGGGTGAGCCCCTTCACCCGTGCTCTTCACCACTGCTCCTGCCAGATGAAACCCCTGCCATCGGGCACACGGTCTGATTGCCTGGAGGGGACCGTCCCTGGTGCGCAGCACCTGGCACCGGCAGCAGGTTGGCCACGGCAGCGTCCCCAGCTCTGCCCTCCTGAGCTTGGGTGGTGGTAGGGAGAGGGACTGGGGGCAGCTGGCATTTCTGCTTAGCCCCTCCTTGAGAGATGCTGCCTGAGCCCACGTGTCCCCTTCCCTGCGGAGAGCCATGGCCACAAGCACAGACGGCTGGGAAAGCAGAGCCGAGGGAGAGGCGGTCCTGCCCCGTCGGCCTTTCTGGGGCAACCTCTGCACCCACCCATTGCTTTGGTGCTAAGGGGGCTGTGGCTCCTGCCCCCTTCACCTGCTCCTCCGTGCTGCAGCTGTGCCATCCATGTGGGTCAGGGCTGTGCCACGGGGGTCCCGGCATGGCAGTGCCAGCCTGTGGGGTGCCAAGGGGCACCTGAGGCACGCAGGAGAGTCAGCCCTAGGCTCTGGGCATCAGGAGCCAGCTCTGGCTGGGAGCATTTATCTGCATTTTATTTATTAGAGGGAGCAGGATGAACGGGGCACGGCAGCATCCCTGTCCCAGAGACACCTTGGTGCGGGAGTGTGGGGAACGTCATCACCCTTCACCTAAGGTCCTGGTCTTTCCAGGCAAGATTCAAATTTTCTCAGAAGCACAAGCGGTGGAAGCTGTCCCAGTAGCTGCTGACATTTTCCATGAAAACAGTTGGATTTCTGGGTCTGCTCTGCCCCACGCTGTACCCCCGCCACAGGTGGTCCGTACAGACCCGGGCTGGGTTGCTCACTCTGGCTGGCTCTGCTGCCTGCCCCGACTGGCACCGGCCCTGCCAGCCCCTGCCTGCTCCCGTGCAAGGGTGGCTGTCGGAGGCAGGCTGCTGCAGCAGAAGCGGGGGCAGCCAGCAGGGGAGCAGAGCCTGTGCTGGGTCTCAAAAAGTCACCCACTGAGGCTGGAGGGTGGAAAACAAAAACAGGGAATTTTACAGGGAGGGGAAAAAAATTGAAGGAATGGAAATGAAATAGCAGACATAGCAAGAGTGCAATCATCTACAGAGGGGTTGTGAAATTAAACAGCAGAGAGGAGAAGTGCAGTGTGCCCTGAAGCCGGGGAGCTGCTGCCTGGCTTTGACAGCCACACCATGGCAAAGGCACCGAGCCCAGCCGGCCCATGGGGAAGCAGTGTGTCCCCTTGCTCTCATTCATCTCCTGGGCCAGCAAGATGACCTGGAAGCCTCCAAATGTTGCTGTGCTGGGGAAAAGTCCTGCCCTGCATAGATGGTGTTTGGGGGGGTCTATTTTCACCCCTTTATTTCTTCAGTCTTATGCAGCACACCTGAGTTTTCTCTGCAAAACCTCGGCTTGCTCTTTCTACCACCACCAAGGTGTGGCAGAGAGGAGCCTCCCCAGTGGCTTTAGGTGCTCAGGACCATGTTGCAAATTGTATTGCACAAAAGGGAACATTTTGGGAGACAGCTGGACCTGCTGTCAAGCCCCAGGACCCCTCTTGTCTCTTCATCCTCCAAATGGAGGTCTGGAGCGTGGCCTCAGGGCAGCGGTGACTGGCACTCAGCCTTTGGCAGTCAGAGTCCTTCAATTCCTAAACCCTTCTTCCCCCTCTGCCCAGGGAAAGCAGCAGCATCCGGGAGGTACCTGTTTGCAGGACCCTTCCCACTGTAGACATAAAGCTTATATATTACCTATATATACACACTATATAAATATATATATTAGGGCATCCTGCTCCAAATGCTGTCGGCAGTGGGGGGTTGGCAGGCGCAATGTGGGACGGGGCTCGGTGTGGGGCAGGCACCGCTGTGCAGCCCAGCACGGCACGCTGCACAGCCTCCTCTCCGAAGGCAGCTCCTTCATCTCCTCGCCAGCATTTCCTCCAGGCTCATCACTATAGAAACTGAGTGCTGCACACACATCCCCTAATTCATCCTCAGAACAGCCCACCAGCTCCGCTGATAAAATTATCCTGGCTACAGATGCGGACAAAGCAAAGAGATCAAGATCAAGAGCTGCCGCTAATTCCGAGTGCCTGGTTTGAAATGCCTCAGCCAGGCGCCTTTACAGCATTAGGGTCCATTTGTTCATGTGTAATTAATTACACAGCTTTGTACCTCACCAGCGGCTGTGGCAGGGTCCGTGCGGGCGCAGGGCAGGGACCATCCCCACTGCCCCATCCCTCTGCCTGACCTGCCTCTGCTCGTCCCTTCTGCAGGGCCAAGGAGATCAAGACCAAGCTGGGCACACTGCTCCAGAAGCCCGACTCGGCCATTGACTTCATCATCCCCTACCCGGAGAAGCCGGAGAAGCCGCCCAAGGCCCAGAAGTGAGTACCGTGCTGGAGTGGGCTGCGCTGGCGCCCGTGCCCGGCCGGAGGGGTGGATGAGAGCCTCTTTGGGGATGCGGAGGAGCTGAAGCCCCTGCTGCGGGTGGGCACAGCTGGCTTTACGTGGCAGGCAGCCCGTGGCACGCTCCTCGTGACCCGCCGGCTACGTGTGGGCTTGGAGAGTTACGTCAGGGCAGCATGAGACGTGTCAGGCAATACAGCTTTACAGAAACCAGATTTCTTGCAGAAACTCAATTTACTTTTGATGAGATTTCACGTTATTTGATAAAGGTTTTGCCAGAGGCATTCAGCACTTGGACATCTCTGAGTCACCCGCCTCAGCACAGAGGTGCCAGCCTTGCAGAGCCTGCTGGCTTTGGGGTGGCAGTGTGTCCCCGAACTGGGTGCATGGCCCCACGGCGCGGTGCCTGCCTCTGGGCAGCTCTGGGACGATGGCACCTTCTCACCTTATTGCCTTTGCCCTGAGCCTCTGCTCTCCAGCACCCCGCTGGCCTAATGACAAAGCAAAGCAGAGGAGAAGCTAGAGGGGCTGATGGGCCGTGCTGCAGGATTAACAGATCAAAGGAGGCAAGATAAACCTTGAAAAGAAATTTTAGCTTAAATCTAGAAGCAGGATGGCTTCCTGGATGTAGGGTGATGGCCTCACCTGGGGTACCTCCAGGGCCGCCTCGGGCAGCTGAGCCAGGTGCCTGAGCTGCTGCCCTGGCCCCTCTCCTGCCACCCCTCAGCCCTGCCGCCATTGGATGTGTGTGACTGTCCTGGAGACACGTGCCCCTGCCCCCGGGAGTTGCTCCCTGCCCTTGAGCTGCGCCCAGACACACACTGTGCTGGGGGACCCAGGTCTGACAGCACCCAGACTTAGCTAACTTGCTGGAGGTAGGAGAGGTTGACTGACCCAGCCGGCCTTGCTCGTGGCCCCAGGAACGAGGGCTCATCTCAAAGGGCTCAAGTGGCCATGTCAAGACAAAAACCAGGAGAGGCACATGCCCACTCTTCAAAAGCCTAGTTTTCTATTTCCGCTTTAAAATCACGACTTTTTCTTTTACACTGCTCCCTCTCCCCATGTTCCCCTTCAGCCCAGACAACGTTACTCTAAACTGGTAACCGTCCACCAAGGGATTGCAAAAAACCCCAACCAAACCAAACCAACTCCCCAAAACAACCCCAATGGGCAGACAAATGCCCCGCTCACCCCAGCGAGAGCCTGCAGAGAGCTGCAGTCACTTTGATGGCTGCAGCACACAAGGACGCTTGCCAGCATGGTGCCTGCCCACCGAAGTGCTGCCCCGCCAGAGCTGCCCCGGCCAGGCAGAGCAGGCAGAGCCCCGATGGCCGGCGCGTTTCACACTCAGTCAACTGCCATGCCCTGGATGCCTCTGCAAAGGAGACACATTTGTCCCCATTAACCGTCCCCGCAGAAAGCCTGAGGACATCTTCACTTCCCACTGGCTGGAGGAGTTGTTTTCTCCTGCACTGCATCGTTGCGCAGCTTCGGTATCACTCACCCGTCAGCATCTCGCTCGCAGTTAATATCGTCCCTGGGACATTCAGATAATGGAAAAGTGAATTTGGTAATTTCCAGGAAATCTGGATTGTGTTGAGTCGCTGCAGCGATGCTCCCCCTCACTGGGGTGGGGAGACACCTGGCAGGAACACAGGGTCAGGGAGAGCTTTTGATCCTTGACAGCAAGTGCAAATGCAATTCGAGGTCCAGAAAGTGACCGATCAGAGCCCCCATCATGGTTTTTACTGCTGGGTGCCGGTGGTTTGATGACAACTGAGGGCTGGATACCCAACCTGAGCTAGGCTTGCATTTCTGCCATTCTCCTCTCCCTGCTGGAGCCACCTGGGCCGGAGAGCTGGGTAGGAGCACCTTGCACTTTCCCCAGACCCACAGCTGAAGCACCAAGGCCCCCGGGACTGGCAGGTTGTCCTGCCTGCTGCTCCCTCCCCGGACCCAGGGGTGCTCCGCTCACCCAGAGGGTTTCAGCCCCAACGTGTGGCCCCTGCGGCAGCAAAACAAGCTGGAGTGCAGTGCTGCCCATGGGGAGCTGTGATGGTCTGCAGCAAGCCCAGCGCTCAGCGGCGTCGGGGGGAGCTTCCTTTCCCCTCCAGCACCGGGCATTGGCCCCGGTGGGCAACAGGGCAGGAGCCCTGTGTCCCAGGGCAGCTTGGTCAAACTCCTTGGGGCTTAAAAAAAAAACCAAACAAACCAACAAAGCCACAAACAAAAAAACCCACAAAGCTCTTTAGTCACAGTACAAGCGCTGCATTTAAGAAAAAAAAAAAAAAAAAAAAAAAGGTCNNNAAAAAAAAAGAGGAAAAAATACGCACATGAAAAACACTGAAGGTTTTCACTGGGGAGGGAGGGAGCCAAGGCCGGTGTCCTGCCCTGCCGCGGGGCGTGGGAATGGGACGGGCGGGCTGTGGGAGTGGAGGGGCACTGACCCCAGCCCCGGCAGCGCAGGGCTGGAATGATCCAGCCCCCCGCAGCGGGAAGCATCCTTCTCCACCCCAGCGGGAAAACATAGGGATGCTTCCCAGCTGCCTGCAGAGCCCCTGCTCTGCCCTCCCGTGCACAGACGCTGGGGCAAGGAGGGGACCCGGGGCTGCAGAAGGGACTTGCTTTGCAGTTCAGCCACATCTCTGCTCCAACACAGGGGAATTCGCCCACCCAGCCCTATCCTCACCTTCCCTGGCACTTGGCTCTCTCCAGGAGGAGGGTACTCGTGCTGCAATGCAGCAGCATCCCCATTGCTTGACCATCTCCCCAAGTCTGCAAGAGTCTCCACAGATCGTTACTCCATTCCTCCCCACTTTTAAAGGAATTATTTAAAAACCTGGAGGCCAGACTGGGGCTGTGGGGTAAGCATGGACCACCTGGGCTTTCTTTACTCCCTTCAGGCCATCAGTGGAGGAGGCTCTGCAGTGGCGCGATTCCCTGGAGAAGCTCCTGCAAAACCCCTGTAAGTTCACATCCCCCTGTGGTCACATCCCCTCCCGGCGCTCAGCAAGGGCTCAGCCCCCCTGGGACCACTGGTGCTCAGTGAGGGCTCGCCCCCCCCCCNCTTCCGCAGCTTCCTGCGCTCTGAGTTCAGCGAGGAGAACATCGAGTTTTGGGTGGCCTGTGAGGACTACAAGAAAACCAAGTCCCCCGTGAAGATGGCAGAGAAGGCCAAGAAGATCTATGAGGATTTCATCCAGACCGAGGCACCCAAAGAGGTCAGTGGCCACGGGGCAGGAGATGGTACTGGGAGGCATGGGCCTAGCTGCCCCGGCGGCCTCCATCCCAAAGGAGAGTGATGGCTGCAGGGCACCTTGGCCCATGGCTGAGGGGCTCAGAGGGCTGTACCCTCGGCAAGGGGCAGCCCCATCCCCATGTGCTGCACACCCACCCGTCACAGCCCCGGTGCCCCTGTTTGCATGCTCAGCCTCTGCTGGTCTGCCTCTTGCCACAGGCACCTCCAGCACATGCCTGTCCCCCTCTCCCCACAGAGAGCTTACGTTAATCGTAAGGGATGACAATTTAAAGTAATCTTCCTCCCTGAGTTAGCTTTGCTGCAGGATACACCTCATCCTTACAGATTTGCCACCAAAAATTCCCCCAGATAAGTGAACCTGCTGCAGTCTCTCCTCATAATGTTTGCGTGGTTGTTGGTGGGACAGAGCGGGCAAGGGAAGATGCCATCGCCCACCCCTCACAAAGGCCAGGCCCCCATTCCTCTTACACTCCCATCACAGGTGAATATCGACCACTTCACCAAGGCTGTGACCACAAAGAACCTAGTGGAGCCATCACCAAGCAGCTTTGACGTGGCCCAGAAGAGGATCTTTGCCCTGATGGAGAAAGACTCCCTGCCCAGATTTGTGCGGTCGGAGTTTTATCAGGAGTTAATCAAGTAGCAATGTGGCAGGGCTGTGTGAGGCACTCCCCGCGGGCGGTCCCACTGCTTCTGTCTAAACACCTGCCCCTTCTCCTGCAGCCGCTTTGCTTTCTTGATACCACCCTAGAAGAGCACCCAGGGGTGTTGCTAAACATTTTGCCCTGTGCTTTGGACTGTCAGATGTCCTGATGTTTCCTCTCTCACAGTCTCTTTCCTCTCCCACAAAAGACCAATTAGCAGAAACCCCTGGTGATCCTCCCTGGGTTTGGGACCCAGAAGGGTGGCAGAGCAGCCCCAGCCCCACAGTGACCGGGAGCCACTCGGGCAGCTGGCGCGTCCCTGGCACTGTGGGGCTTGGCTTTAGTCGGAGGCTCTGAGGCGCCGGCTCTGCCTTCTTAGGACTTCTTAGGACTTGACAATTTGTCTCCCTGTTTTGTCCATATCACTGGTTTGGCTCAGGCTCGCTCCCTCCTCCCAGCTTCCCAGGGTGCTGCTGAGGCTGCACAGGGTGCCCTACGGGTGCTCCCCTCCCCGGCTAAGTGCAGCGCACCTGCAGCCCTGGGGTGCAGGGTGGGGGACATATCCACCGCGCGATTGGCATCACCCTGACTTTGGAAAGCAGCCGATCAGCAAGCACAGTGACGGCTGTACAGCAGGGACGGTGGTACGGCAGGGATGGCAGTGACAGCTGTACAGCAGAGCCGAGAGCCGCGCGGCCGTGCACCGCAGGGTGCACCTGGCTGGCACCAGGGGTGGGCAGAGCGAGCCTGCAGCACTGCTTCTCCAGTGACTCCACTTGGAGTCAGCTGTCAGACAGCCTGTTTGCTTCACACTAAAGACAGTAAAGAGGATAAAAACGAGATCTGTTTGTTCAAAACACCAGGACTGTTTAGCAACCCAGCCCTCCTGCTCGCTCCAACCACTTGCATGACGTACTGAGCTCACAGTCTGCAGCCTGCGCCCGTGTCCCCAGTGCCTATGCGCAGCCTTCAGCAGTGCTGGTGGCTGGTGGTGTTCTTGGATTGCAGCTTCGGGTGTTGCTGCAGTGGTTTCTTGCTCCAGTTGCTTCTCTCTGCAGTAGGCACGCCAAAGCAATACTTCTGCACAAACCCAGTTGAGGGCATCGATTAGAGGAGGGAGAAGAATCATGTTGGGGGAAAAAAAGCTGCAATTGCAACTGTTCAGATCCAATATGAAAAAACCAAACCACCCCCCCCCAAAAACAAACCTGAACACAAAACCATCATCGGAAATATGAAAAATAAACTCCTAGCTTCTCGAGCAGATGGCAAACTCTGCTGAGTTTGTGTAGCCTGCATCTCTCTCTCCTGTCTCCTCCCGTCTGCCCAGGACATGTGCTTCCATAAGGCTGTCTCTTAAAAAGACCCGCTCTTTTCAAACAATTCAAAGCCAGCCCACTGTTCACTACCAGAAGAAATCACATCTGAGGATGTGGCAAGGGCATACACAGAAGGTGGCTGAGGTCTCATTTCATCCTTGAGGCGAATGTGATGAACCCCAGCTCCGTGGGGCCTGGACGTCCCTGCAATGGTTTCCTGGTGCAGCACCCACACGGCGGTGGCTTGCAACGAGCTGCTTCAGCCAGCAACCCGACAGATGCGGGCAAAATAACAAGCGACTGTGCTCCCAGCAGGCATCCCGGACCAGCCAACCCCCCTTCAGGGTGCTCAGCCTCAACTGCAAGTCATGAGACTCCATCCAAAATGCAATAACATAAACAATGGGTTTGCCAGCCTCTTCAAGACTTTCAAAATCTGATCAAAACCCCACCAGCCACAAATATTTACATTTTGTCACTATGGTGATGAAGAAAAATACGTTGCGAGCTGCAGGAAGTGGGCTGCTTTTCTAGGCAGGGATGGGGAGGCAGGAGAAGGATGGAGGCCATTGCAAATGTGACTGTTTTTTTCCTCTGGAGCAAATGGCCTGGGAATGCCGGTGCTGGAGCTGCAGGGGGTGATGCTTATGGGGCATTCCCCTGGGGTGAGCACGGNAGCCCAACGGAGCCCACGAGCGGCAGGAGGATCCCGTCGAAAGGGCCCCAGCAGCGCCTGCTGCCCACAGCAATTGGGCAGCAAGGAGGAGGCAGGAGCAGGGCTGGACGCAGGAGGGGGGGGTCGGCCAGCCCTTCTGCTGCAGGGTGCTCCCACCACCTCTGCCCAGGCACACTCCCTGCACCCTCCTAACATCTCCACGAACTGGTGTCAAGACAAGCGGGTTCAGCATGTTCAAGCTCCCTATTCACGACGTGGCTCATAGAAATGCAAAAGCAAACAGGGTTCCCTGCAGAAAGACCCAGATCTTTCAGTTTTACTTAATCCTTTGGCAGCTATTTCCAGATACCCTCACACGTTTCACCGTTAAATGCCAACGCTGGGATGCTGCTGGAGGCTGGCTTGCTGCGCGCCACCAGAACCTGAGATGTCACTAGCTGCAACAGCAATGTGTGGGGCAGGGAGAAGGTGTCTGGGTACGTATGTGCCGAAAAGAAAGGTGGAGGCTGTATTCAGGAGAGGTGAAACAGCGCTATTGGAAATCCCTCCCCAGCTTGATTTCTGCTAAAATATTGGAAGCCTCCTTTCGGGAGTGATTGAACAGGTGCCAGTGAGCTACTGGGTGGCCATAAAATGTGCCCCCTGAAGTGTTTTGGAGCTCTTGGGAAGCTGTGTTTGTGTAGAAGGGTCATTTGGCTAACTACTCGGGCAGGCTCACCCCAGAAAGGCGGCAATGCCTGTACCCACCCCACGGCCGAGCTTTCCACGGGCCCAGAGGTATTTACTGTCAGGCTGATACCAACCATTATATTTCTGGTAGGAAACACTTCATGTATTTTATCACTCTTGCTCTCATGAAATTTGGTATATGTATGAGCACTGTACACATGACATTGTACATCTATATCCCTATAGACATACGCAAGTATACACACACACATATATATACTCCTAACGCGGGCATCTAGAACCCAGTGAGTCTGAGAGCCAAAAAGCAGAGTGTCTGGGTATCGTGCTTGGGGTCTGTCACAGAGATGAGCATGCATGGGTTTAGCGCAGTCCCAGACCCCGTTGAGTGAAACCTTGGCCATCCACCAGAGAGAAATTGAAGGTGCATCTTCCAAAACATCCTCTGAGATCACCCTGTGCCCTTGGCCGCCGGGTGCCCGCAGCCCTGGTGTGGGAGGCAGGTCTCGTGCTCTCCGAGGGACCCCAACCCCTGCCGTGGGGCAAGGCAACCCCACGGTGCAGCCCGGGTCCCCAGGCACCAGGCGCTGCCTCCGGACCTGCCCAGCGCCCACTCCTCACCACGGGGACACGCAGAGGAGGGCTCCCTGCAGCTGCATCCCTCAGATTAATGCTGGGGGATCGTTTGCTGTGTGTTTTCTGGTTAATGCAGTGACCCGGACCCTCGCACCTCACCGGCCATGGTGCGAATCACCCAGCTCTCCCTCCGCATGCTGAGGTAGGGCTCTGCTGGTGCTGCCCGGTCCCAGCCCTGGGGACTGCTGAAGCCTGTGAGGTAGCAGCGGGAGCTTCCCGCTGCCCACGGGTGTCCCAGGGCTCGCCTGAGCTCCCCCCAGTCCTGGGTCACTCCCTGGAGGGTGCCAAGTGCTGCGGCCAAGGGCTGGAGTAAGGCCAGGAGGGAGGATCGGCTCCTCACAGCCATGAGCAGCAGGTTTTCACTCTGATGTTCTCTGTGTGATTTCCATTAGAGATCTTCACGTGGTGAAGACGTGGGGCGCTGGTGTGCACCAAGGAACTGGTTGTGTTAACCCATATTCTTGTACCACTCAGTAATCCACACATAAACGTGTATTTCTGCTACTATCTCGATGGACTATTCATTTTGTCTCTTTGCACTGAAGGTGCAGTGTTTCCTTACCTTCTACAGGGCAGTCCCAAAACTTGAGCGCAAAAGCCCTGGCAAGACCAAAGGCCTCTGAGAGCTTCTGCTGCAACCGATGCAGTGGTTTCTCAGGAAACTGAAAAGGGAATAAAAGTGTCACCTCAGGAGGCTGATCCAGAGGAAACTCGCCAGCACCAGCACGGCACGGGCACCCCCAGCCCCACTGCTCAGGTGCTGCCTTGGGCTTCAGCTCGCAGAGTCGGCTCATGCTCCAGTAGCAGCCGCAGTGGCTGCCGGGGCAGGGGCTGGGCAAGAGCCAGCCCTGCTCACCCCCCGCCACGCCGCCTTCGGGCAGCAGCTCTGCGCTCGCAGGGTTTGGGCCCAGGGACAGGTTCAGCTCTGAGCTAAAACGCGTTCCCTTCTGGAGCTCTGGGTGGAAAACATTCGCAGTGAGGTGCTCCTTTATGCTCCCCCCATCCAAGGGGGCCTCATGCTTACCCCAGGCCCTCGGCAAGGGCGGGTGGTCCCTGTGCTGAGCTCGCTGTCTGGCACAGCATGGACCCCAGCATCCCCCAGGCACATGGTGCCGAGGGTATCTGAAGGATACAATGGCTGTTTCATCTTTCTGTAATATAACACAACCTCTGAGCGAAGCCATTTGTAAAATGACTTTTTAGAGTAACCTTGGCCAATAAATTGGATCTCCATGCATTTTCTTTGCTTCACACAATGGCATTTTAGAAGGGACTAATGCAAACATTTTTATTTAGAATGTATTCATCATTATTTGAATATCAATACAGTTTTTTGCGATAGTTATCAAGAGTTCCCAGTACCAGGGGAAAACAAAACATAGCCACATGCTTGGCTATGTTCAGAGCTTTAGCAAGCCTCTCCATCTCTTAGCTGAACATGCAGGGTGGTATATGTCAGTACAATCAAACAAATACAAAATAAAGCAAATGTTAAAAGAGATGTTTCTCTGTGGGCCTGGAAGTGCCTACCGGAGAACCACAGCCTCCTCCTGCCATGTCAAAAGCCCAGTATGAGAACTGTTGTCTAGACTGGGATGCAGAGCAAGGAATGCACGCTTGACAGAGCAGCAATAGCCAACCAAGGAGAGACCAGGGGCTGGGGGAGAGTGTGATACCCGGTACTGCAGCCCAAGACAGCAAGCCCTGCATCTCTTTCTTGTGCCTCCAACTGCAGGTCAGTGCCAGTCCCAAAGCCCCCAGTGAAGGCCACGTCTAACCGCAGCGATTAAAAAGTAAGCTGCCTTCCAGCAAAGCCCAGGAGCAGTAATGAGACTGACACATTCCTCCTACCATCTTCAGGAAAAAAGTGAGTCATGCTACTACTGAAATACAAATAACATTAAAAAAAAAAAAAAAAAGACTTTCTCAAGTACTACTCCTAAGCAGGTCTTCTCCCCAGCTGTTGTGGTTGTGGTCCTATTCCCTCACAAACTGCTCCATACAAGCCAGGGCAGACAAACCTGAATCCAAATGGCACTCCCAGTGTCAGTAATATACACCTGTCAGTCTGGGAGTGAAAGAACATGTTTCTGTTCTGCTCAGCTACAGTATTTAACCTAGGAGCATGAAGGACATAATTAATAATATATGAAATAATGAACCTCCCCTAAAATAATAGCTCCATACAGCCCTAGGAAAGGTCCTTGGCCAGCATAAACTAGATGCTACGGAGGGAAAAGCGGCTGGAGGGGAGAGCTTCCCTGCAATTGTGGCTGTGGTGATCAAGGGAGGCTGTTTGAAAAGTTTTGGTCTCCCTTCAAGAAAAGAGCAGGAGCTCTTCCTATGTCCGATTACTGTAATGCAGCACAGCCCGAGTTCTGAGCAAATACTACTGAAAGCCTAGACATTTGGGAGCTATGTGAACAGCTAAGGACCAGAGAAAGTCCCTTCTATTTAAGATTTTGCCAATTAGAAAGGGGAGACCACAGTCCCCAGCGCTTCCCTTGGCTTCCTCTTTCCCCTGCTCCTTGCTAGGTGTCACACTGCAACGCTGCAAGTCTGGTCCCTTGGTGGGTAGTGCTGCGTCTGAGCCTGTGCTCCCCCACTGCCCTCCTGGGCTTGCAGGGCTCGCCAGAAGCACAGCGGACGTGCAATGATTGCACCCAGTTTTCATGTCAGACAGACTCCAGGGCTCCTACACCGACGGAGTCAGAGGAGGGTTTGCTACACAAACTGAGCCTGGTTTGGGTTACAAATGCTGGCTGTTGCATGACATGGGATACAGCTGGGACATTAGACAGCTATTGGAGACAGCTCTGTTGCTTCATGCCAATGAATGCTTTTGCTGCCATATATTCTTGCAAGAGCCCAACCTGCTCCTGCCTTGCTGCAGGTTCAGGCGCACTGAGAGATGATGTTAGAGTTGCAGTCTAAGGTGTGAGTGTGGGTTCTTTTGCAGTTTTCAGGCCCGCAGCCAGCACCAGGTGGGCTGACCAAGTCCAGGTAGTAGGGGGACTTGAGGAAACGGCGGTAAGAATCCTTTTCCATGAGGGTGAATATTTTTCTCTGAGCCTCATCAAAGCAGGACAGTGTAGGCTCCAACATATTGTGGCTCGTCTTCTCCCGTGTGCATGAATCCAGGTTCACCTGTGGGCCAAAGGGACAGTGTAAGTAGAATCTGTTCCAGAAGTGGCTAGCATAGGTAAGGGAAAATCCAAGCGTCTCTCCACTAAGTGCGTTTCAGCTGTCCTTGGTGGGCAGTTGTCCAAAATGGCTGTTTGACACCCTGTAGCCTTGGCAGAACCTGTGCAGCTGGATACCAACGCATCTCTGCTGCTAGACAAACTGTCAGGGGAGACTGATACATATCCCTCTGGGATGCAGCCAGCCAGGAAACTCGAACAACTGCATGGGAGCAGCTGGAACACCAGGAATCAGAGTCTTCTCAGGCTTCTCCCGTTTGGGTATGCACATGGGATAGCCATGTGGTTGTTACTAAACCCACTTTCTCTCTATCCAAGTTTTAATACAAAAGCAATAAAAATGACACCATTTCCTTGCTGACTAGCAGAGAAGCAGCATCCTGCAACTCTTGTGAAACTACCGATCTCTAATTCCCTATGCTGCTGGTATGGTTCAGAATTTAGGGTGATACCTTTGCCCCAGAAACGTTCTGTGCACATACCTCTTTTGTTGCCTGCACTGAGATGAACTCATCATATATCTTCCTGGCCTTGGGGCTGAGCTTGGCTGGTGACTTGGTTCTCTTGTAGTCCTCACAACTGACCCAGAACTCGATGTTTTCCTCACTGTACTCAGATTTGAGAAAAGCACGGAAAGCAGCCAGTCCTCCTAAAGATTGTGTAGAGGAAAACCAAATCAGGTAAGAGAGTTGGTTCCTGGACAGTCATCCCTGTGAACCCCAGCAAACAGCAATTCTCTGTTCTACTTCCCAGAGCTGAATGGGGAGCTCCCCCTGGGGCTAGCAGTGAGGATGGCTGCCTGCCTCCATGGCAGTCACTCATGCATGCCGAGGGAGGCTGGAAGTCAAGACAGGCCCCATGGGGATGTCACACATGGGTCCTCAGCTGCCTGCTCCCCCACTGTGACCTTCACTGTCTCAGCCAGGAGAACACAAGCAACTTGCACGTTCCCAGGAGGCCCTGAGGAGGCAGCCAACACACGCCGCAGTCTCAGGCCATGGGAACAGCGCAAAGGAAACCTCAAGGACATCAATGTAGCCTGGAACCGATGGGAAGACAAAGTCTCCCATGGGCTCAGCTGCAAACAGTTTCTCCACTTTTTGGTTCTTGTTTAATCCACTGTTAACTGTGTGCCACAGTCTTGCCCTCCCTTTGCGCAGGGGCTAAACCAGTTGCCTTCATGAAAGGGACAGCTCAGCAGTAGGTCAAAGCCCCAGTCATGATACATTGGCATTGTCCTTTGGATCTGACCAAGAGGACCCTTCACCACCCCTCCCAGAAGCCTGTGTGCTGCTAAGAGACTTAAGCGAATGTCCCATGCCCCCTCCGGGGACTGCTCGCAGCACACACACTCTGCAGGCAGCAAAAGGGCCCTCTTTACTTACTGTCATGATGGATCAAGTTTTCCAAAGAGTCTGCCCACTTTCTGACTTCCTCTTGGCTAACCCTAAAAGGAGACAAAGGGAGAAACATAGGGAAGATTTAAGGGGAGTACAGAAAGGACAAATGTGGTTTTTTTGCCCAGCGCCATTAGAAAATCTCCTTCCCTGACTGTTGTAAGAGCATACATGAGACACCAAGAAGGAAATGTCTGCTTGCTTTACAGAGACCCCTGGGATCCCAGATATAATCTACAAAAATTCCAGTTTGCAATCTCCATCACCAGTCATGGGCTGGAAAGGAATTTTCCTGGAAAAATTGTGGGGATTTTGTATTTATTTTGTGACTGGCTGCATCTCTTGGTGGGGCACAGGCCTGGAATTGCTCTTAGGGTCACATCAGTGAACTCCAAAGGGCTGATTTCTTTAACCTGTCAGGGGAACAGTAGCCATATGGAAGAGACAGTAACACGGGAACTAGAAACACATGGGGAACGTGGTAACACATCCTGCATTCATTCCCACTACCATACCAGAACATCCTAGGGCTCATCTAGTCCAGGAGCGTACCTTGGCCTTTGGAGTCCTCCTTGGAAAGGACACCATCTACTTGCACCTCAGTGAGAGCAGTGATACCCTGACAGGCTGCTGTCTCTGTTTTCTGTGCCAATACCTCTGTGCAGCTGTGTGGACCACCGCACAAATCCAACTCAAAGAGACAGTGATGCTGATTCTGCAATGTGTCAAGTCGCACTGGGTCTTGTGACGGCGTTATTCCCCTGCGCAGGAGACTGCACAAGTCTTTCCACGTGCACATGCATATTGAATCACGGAAGTATTGGCAGAAAGGGACCTCTAGCTCAACCTGCTTCATGGAAAGGGACTATCGATACCTGAGGACTATTACCACACTAGATTCAAACACACAGGTGTTCAGGAGGTACTGGGAAGCAGCAGCAGAAATGCTAATGAAGTTCAGCTCAGTGAAGGAGTAAACAACATGTTGCAGTCAGCCTGGGTTTACCTACACCACAGCATCTGCTCTTACCTCTGGCTTGAAGATACTTTCTCCTTCTTGCCCTGGGAAGAGCTGTAGTCACAGGAGTCTGACTTCTGCAGCAAGAAGCCCAGACGATACTTCATGTCTTTGGCACTGAAAGAAACAATTCAAGAGCAAGATGAATATAATGTGTTACAACTCCCTCTGCAGCCTCCTCACTTGCAATAAGCTCCTTCAGCATTACTCAGTGACACAAATGCAGGTCACTGCTAGTGACTCCAGTGCTGACTTTCCACTCCTCACATAAGGCACATTTCTGTTGCTAGACAAACACAACAAAGAAGTCATTTTTCACATTCAACAGCACCATTTGCTTGCTGAGAAGGTCATCAGCCTGGAGGCAGGGCTGGCAAAGGGGGAGAAGCTGCTGTTTTCCTACTGTTTGCTTACAGTTGAAATATTGTGATAGAAAGGTATCACCGTGCTGTAAATGTGTCACTTCTCCTCGAGCAGATTTGCCCAGCTACCAATGTCTGGTTCTTACACCCTTACTAATCCTTTCCTGCAGCCCTTGCCATCTCCCCACCTCATCACCCAGCTACAGGAACAGCAGGGCCATGCCAGGCCACCCCACCAAGCAGCTGCCTGTGACACAGAGGGTAAGGGAGGAAGCGAAGAGCTCTGAGCAGGACCATGGGGTGAGATCAGGGGATGAAAAACAGGAGCTTCACCACAACCAGCCCATGCTGACTGCAAGCTACTCCCTTGCTCCACAGCAAGCTCCTATGAGGATGCACGATTCATTTTGTTCTGCTTTCCAGCATGCTCAGGACAATCATTGCCTGACAGAAGCATCTAGATAGGCAGCTGGTGTTGGCCTCAGCATCTCTCTGAACTTCCTCCCAGTTTAAGAACGAGGGGGTGGGTATATCAGTCCTGCTTGCTCAGGGGTGCAAACCCTGGCCTGCCACAGGGTGCAACAATAGTGTAAGCAGGAAGTTCTTCTCCTGCTCCTCAGATCAGAGCCTGGAAAAAAGCAAGAGGTTGTGCCGCAGGGCTGAGCTCCAGTAGCTGCTCAGCCTCCCAGCACTGCTCTTTGCTCTAGCCACAGCACCCTGTCAGCAGTCCCGGCTATATCTTATCTCACTGCTTGCTTGTGCTCATAAACGTTTCCTTAACAGCTCCAGCACTAGGGTGAGAGTGAAGGCAACCCATAGCTTCTTTAGAGCTGGGTGCCTGTGACCAGGGCCAACATCCAGGCCCTGCCCAGGCAGACATCAGGTACTCTGTGTTGCCAGACTCGGTCTGCCTCGCTCTCTCATGCTACTTGCCCCCAGAAGAAGGAGACTGCTCAGGTCTGCAGGAAGGCGGCAGCAGGAAGAAACAAGGTACTGCTGCTTGCAGCGAGTCCCACAACTTCCTGGGAGAGAGGCACTTTCTTGGGAATCCCGGACAGAGGTGGTTAAAAGATGTGAACATTTTTTTTCTTTGCATTTTCTTCCAATGTTCTTTTTTACTTCCACCATCAAATGTTCCTGCAAATGGGGGGAGAGGGTGTAATATTTTCCCCCCCCATTTTCAGCACTTGTTTTTCAAATCCACCATGAGCCAGGAGCTTTTTCTCCCAAATGGGAGCAGGCTGAATCTCAGTTTGTATTTTCCCAACCCTCTCCCACTGCACAGCCACTGGGAAGCAGCTTCAGGAACGCTCCTGAAGGAAGGCATGAGCAGCCAGAAAGATAGCGTTGCACCATCAGACCCATGCAAGTTTGCATGGGCTGGATAAACAGGGAGTTTTGCGGGGCCAGTGCCATTCTGAGGACCTGGGCCACCCTGCTGGGGATTCTCCAGGCCCCACAGCACCCAAAAGGGAGTAACACCCCTCCAGGAGGGCTCGTGGCCCCCTTGCAGGCATAGAGAACCCCCTCACGCTGGGCTGAGGGGCAGGCCATGCCACCGAGGGCATGCTTGGGGGTGCACAGGCTCCTCTCTGCCAGCACGAGGGATGCCTGGCTGGTACTGCACACCGGGGCGCAGCCAGATCCTGCACCCACGGCAGGCGTACAGCTCAGCCCATCCTGATCGGCACCACACAACAGGGGTATGGCCAGACCCACACCAGCCCCACAGCACTGTGCACTGGCGGTAGGGCCTGACCCAGGCACTCACCATCAGTACACACCCAGGGGATACAGGCTGACCCCACACTGGCTGGTGCCGCATCCAGGTCTGCGGTGCCCTGGGCTGGCCCGCATCCCTGCCCTGCCCGCTGGCAGCCAGGTCTCTGGTCCTGCCAAGCTGGGTTTCTGCATCTGGGATGCGTTTTGGGGAATGACCCTCAATCTTTTTGATATCCCGTCTGCCTTGCTTCCCCCTCAAAAAAATCAAGAGAAGAAAATTCAGCAGTGAAAGTATTCAAAGGAGAAAGGGGGTGCAAAACTCATGGCAGAAGCAGATGACAGGAGTATCAAAATACAGCAACGCTAAGAGCTGCTTGTTTTGCTGATGGGAAGGATGGGTTTAGAGTTCCCACAGCTCAGTACAAAACCTTTATGCGTTCTGCTTCTGACTAACTGGGAGAAGAAAAAAAAAAAAAGCCTGTAAGCAATCATTTGTATCTAATCTTACCCAAGAATCACAGCCGAATCTGCCACTTCTGCTTCAGACAAAGTGCAGTACATCAGCGTATCTCCAGACTAACAAGACCATTAACAGATGCTCAGAAATAAACAGTACCTTTTTAAGCAAGTGGCTGGCAGTGCAGCGAGTCCCTTGCACATCTTGCTCCCGAGGTCGGTTCTGTATTCCAGGAAAAACAACGCAGGAGGCAGCAGAGGCTGCGTGCGTGTCCTTCGCTGTCTGCAGAATTCAGTCTCGTCTCTGAGCCAGCTGAGCTGCCTTGGCTCTGTTTTATAGCCTAGCCCAGACAGCCCAGCAGCACTGGGTGACCCAGTCAGGAGTCAGCACAGCAGCAGCACCCGTCCCCTTTTTGCCCACCCAAGAGGAAGAGGGTGACGTATAAGCCAAGACAAAGGAGTGAGTGGGATTCTAAACCTTACCAGAAATTAAGCTTGGTGTCTGGCTGCAGAGGTGGATTCTTTTAAAAGGGCGGAAAAAGCTTCAGGGGCTTTCCTCTATTGCAAAAGGTGGAACGGTACAGATAAAAGCTGGACGAGATTTTCAAAGGGGCACAGACAGTAAAAAGGGTCAGAGAATCAATTCTAAGAAGTGAGATGAGCTTTGCTGGGTCCTCTGTTCATTTTCCCCTTCTATTTAAAGCAACTTGGGGAAAACAAGGGACAATAATTTTGGACACAAAAGGTTACAGTAATTCCAACAAATGGAGAAACCAGAGCTCTAAGTAAAGAAGAATGGAAATTCACCAGGGAACTATCCAGGCAGATGAGGCTGTCCTGTTTTATTCTAGAGGCATGTGGATATATGCCTTTGGTGAAGCTGAAAAAAAACCTCTGAGGGGCATATCACTATTGGAATATAAGATGCGTGTGCCGGGGCACACACATCTTTGGGAACAGCTAATGTACATATGTAGGAAGAAGAAAGACAGGAGGCTGACAACATGGCTGCCTTAGATACATGGGTATCACTGCAATACCTTACTTCTCCATCTGCATTTACCCCTAATTAAAAGCCAGATCCTGGGACTCGGGAGTCCCTGAGTCTCCAAGGGAAGATGATTAATTAAAACAATAGGTATATAACTGCCTGCCCAGAGAGGACTTTGTGGCAGTGTCGAGGCTACTCTGTGCTAAAGGATGAACCCATGAAACGCTTGGCTGTGGGGATGTTTGGTGGTGACTGCACTGCCTGGCTCTGCTGTAGTCCCAAGGGAGAGAGGAATGACTCCAGCTATACCACTTGTACTCAGCCCCTGGAGGGTGCAGAAGGCAGTTGCCACTCTGAAGAGAGAGAGAGAATTGGCTGATATTTATTGAGTCACGGCTCAGCACAGCCTGTATCATCGTTATAAAAGAGGGGAAAGCTTTGGGCAGACAGACATGCATATGGTCTGCTGCACTTCAAGTCTTGCTCCTGCTGTGAAATAAAGAAGCTTCAGTTCAGCAGCAAGCTGTCTGCCCACGCTACCCACTGCTGCACTCCTCTCCCCAGAAACCTTTAAATACTTTGCCCACAACCTGCAGAAGTTGCAGGGTGAGCTTTTCCTTCCTGTGTGTCTAGAGCCTACAGCCAGCAGCACAGACAACCCAAATCCCAGACTAGTTTATCTGCCTTGACATACTGCATCCTTTCAGATCATTAACTGTGCTGAAAGGCAACGCTCTAATTAACTTTAAAATGCTTTTGTACGAATGTGACTGTCCTGTCGCCAAACCTGAAGCAACATGCATGCGAGTCCTGCACTGCTTGGACTAAAAATCAGCTCCAGCTCAGGGCAGTGTAAAACTTTAACTGAGTGAATCCCCTTGTATTTTTAGTGTTGGTGAGTTGACAGGACTTGGGTGGATCTGTAGGAAGCAACTGAGCACTGGCAGAGTTGGTGCCAAAGCTCTCTGATGTCTTCTGTTTGGGGAGGAGAGAAGCCAAAGGGCTGAATATGGCCAATGGGAAAAAACTTAACTAATTAATTAATTGCTAAATATTTAAGTAATTTAATTGTAATCTCAAACTTGTGCAATGTTACTGCTGTTCATGTGCAACTGCAGCACATTCATTCAAGCAATTCAAGAGCTCAGCTGGCCGACACGGTCATGGTGTCTGCAAGCTCTAACCTTAACCCTGGCAGCCAGAGCCTGACCTCCTGGCTCAGGAAGGTCCCAAAGGCTGCTTGCTAGGGGAGGGAACCTCTGTGCAGAACACAGAAGTTCTGCAGTTTCTCTGCAAATTTGCATGTAACCAGACTTAGGAATGTCACACTTCTCTGTGGATTGTAACCACGTTTGCTGCGTGGCTCTAATGATACTTGAATGCTGGTGTTGTCAACATCAAGTCACCTTCTGCATTCCCCAACTTCTGTGTGAGCAAGCTGTAATAAGAAATTTCTAACACTGCCTTCACAACAACCAGGCCAAAGGGCTTTGCAATTAAGACCATCCTCCCTGGACTAGGTATGCAGACTCCTAGAACTGCTGCAATTGAAATTTCCCTTTTTCCAGTTCATTAACAGAGACTGGTTCAGTCTGGCCCCCATGAGAGGAGTTTGGGTTTGTATACTGTTCCTCCTCTAAGCTGTATTTCCCAGCTGTTGCAGTTTAGCTGTTCCAGCTGGTCCCCAATCAAAAGTACCCCCTTCCATCTCTTACCCTTTATAGTCAGGCCTCTTCTCCCAGGGCACAGACTGTGCTGTGCTCAACACCAAAATCTCCTCCTCCCTGCCAGTTAGAGAAGCGGCAGCTCACGCCACTGTTTACACCTGTCACGTCACCTCTGGCTCACTTCACCTGTGGCGTGAAGAAATCAGCAGTGAGGATGGGCTGGGGGTGCAAGGCTGGGGGTGGGGGCTCCCTGGCCAATACATCTCTTTGCCACGCAGTGCTTTGGAGGCACCCTAGGCTCACAGGAGACAGCATGGTAGTAAACGTCTGCGGTTCCCACTGTGGCATCCCTCTTCCCCCACGCACTTGTCCCTGCTGCATCCCCCGTCCTGCCTCCCCAAGCAGCCGGAGACAAGGCTGTGAAATGGAGCTCTCCCTCCCACCATCACTGCAAGGGAAAAACGTCACACACGTGTGCTCACCCCCGTACACAAGTGCGTGTGGGATGTGTCCCTTGGCTCAGCTGCAGCCAAGCAGCAGGCTGCGGGAGGAGGCAGGGAGCACGGGGAACGCTGCTTTGGTGGTCATTGCCCAGAGCCAAGCTACTACAGGTTGTTGCCCTCCTGACAGCACGGGGCTCTCCCACCTCGGTCCCTTCCCATCTCAGAGCAGCATGCTGTGGGATGCACGAGCACACAAGGAAGACGGCTGCTTTGCGTCACCGGAAACGGAGAAGGGCATGACATAGGAGCTGTGAGGATGTGCTGCTGGGCCAGAGCCTCTCCTGTCACTGCTGCCTTCCCCGGTCTGCCTTGCAGAGGCTAACAGTAGCCCACTCTTCCTCCTCTTCATGTCTCACGAAACCAGCCAGGCACCTTGGGATCGGGCTGGCAAATCCCCTGGGTGCACAGGGGGACACTTTGCAGAGTGTTGCCCATCTTTCTCATGGGTATCTTCATCCCAATACATGTCTGGCCCCCTATCTCCTCTGCAGACAGCATTGGTGAGGAACCAGAGCAGCTCCCACACCCCTGAGAAGCACTAACCAGGGTAGCACTGGTCCCCAAGGCCCCAGGCTGCAGAAGCCCTGCATGGGCAGCTGCCCTGGTGACACTTCTGCCCACGTGAGCAGCCCTGGAGCCAAGCCCTGCTGCAGGAAGGGGGCCTGGAGCTGTGCTGAACTCCCTGATTTCCTTCTCCCATACCCCAGCCCCAAGCACTCTTTGCACAAAATCTCTTCCAGTACAACCACCCACCATTGATTTCTTCTCCAGTACACCTGTTAGTGGGTAAGATTTCCTTCCAGTAACGAGGGCTGCATCATCTCCACATACATGTGCGCTTTGATTGAATTACGGCTAATGAGCTGGGAGCAGAGTGCCCTGGAAGGACCATTTGGGTCTGAGTTTGGATGAATCAGCTCAGCACGTGCCTCTGCCTGACGCTGCATGCAGCCACGTTTCCTGTCCCAGGCCACTGACTATGGCCTGACCTCTTAAAAGACACATGGAGAGGCCACGCTTGTCCCCATAGGGTCCCCCAGACAGCACTGAGATTCCCAGAAACATTGTCCCACAGCACAGTCTGAGGAAATCGTTCTTTCCCATGTCTCTGCAATGCACTGCCTGACTTCACGTGTGACCACAGCCACGGCCCTCACAACCAGCCCCCAGAGGCAGCCTTTGAGGAGAAAGCATCTCTTCCCAAATTAACCCTGACAAGAGGGACGACTCACCATTCTGCCACATGGTTAATTCACTGCTCACATGCAAACCTTCTAAGTGGATGTACCTCCAGGCTGACCTTGTCACCCTTCTGCTTCCCTTGGACAAGGTGAAGATGAACTTTTAAAGGCAAAGCAGCTTTGGTTTGTTGTCGTAGTTTCTTGCTGATCCTGCTCCTCTCTGAAGTGGTGCTCTGTAAAGTTAGCACATTCATTCAGCATGTTCCTGAACCCCAACTTCATACAATTCATACAACCAAACGTACAACTTGTACAATATTCCCATGCTCTTGGGTGTTTTCTACTTATACACGCACCTACAACATCAGTGGATTTTTGTCATTTCTAAGCGCTTGGAAGTTCCTAATAATTTGGGGGGGTTGGCTGGGTTTTAATTTGCTTCAGCCCTCAGTTTTTGGGCTGCCTACTTCTGTTACTACCCAGAAAAAAAATTTCATCTTGTGTCAAAGGAAGAATTTTGTTTGGCCCAAATGGACTTTTTTTTCTCCTGGTTTGGGTTTCCTGATAAAATAAGTGGGTTTTTTTGTGTCTGGCTATTGTTCTTGTTTGTGAGCATCAGACAACAGAAAAAGCTGTAATTTGAGTAATTTGCTTTCCAATTTCCCAAATCTCTGTCTCATCATCTATCTTAACAGCCCCTTAAACATTTCCTCTTAATCACTAAGAAAGTTTTGAATAACACTGGACCACAAACCAAGCCAACACATGCCTGCTCACTGATGCTTTCCCAACACTAAAAACACTTTGAAATGTCTCATTTAGCCACTTTTAGTCCATTTAATATGGATTTTATGACATTTTAAGCCAAATATTGATAGCAAGTCATATTAATTTATAAATCTATTTCACCACCACAACTCCCTCATAAAAGCACTATTAAGCTCATTAGAAAAGGTCTATTCTTCCATTAAATCACATCAGCTGGTATCAATTATATCACCACCTTTTCAAATGAGTCTGCTACTGCCCATACTAATAGTGCTTCTGCACTGATCAAAGGTTAATAGCTCTGTGACTATATAGCTCATCCCCTCTTGGAGCATGGCTTTCTTTCAGTCTCCTTTTATTCTAAAATGTATGAAAAAGGAACACTCTTTGTCCTGAGAGCTCTTTAGCCCATCCCTCCAAGAATCTTAGAGCAAGCCAGTTGCACTTGGTTGATATAAGACTGAGCAGATCATCCCCTGGGCTGCGTAGCCCCCAGGCAGGGACACACTCACTGGCCTTTTGCAAGGGACACTGAGGAGATGATTGCACTGTGTCCCAGCTCTGCCTGCAGCTCCTCTGGAAGTCTCCCAGTGCCAGACCCCAACGCTGCCATTGCTTCTTCTGTCCCTGAAACATGCCTGGCGGTGTAAAGCAGCTGATTTTGTGCTGTTTGTGTGTTGCTAGCCCCTCCTCAGCCCACACAACCTGGCTGAAGCACAGCACTCAAGAGCTGTGTGCTGCTCCTGCTGAACAAAGGTAGCTCTCCAGTGACCGCTCACAGTGAACAGTAATTTCACTCTTGACAGCAACCAGGTATAAGTAGTTTCACTCCATATTTTGACCTGATATAGTGTAACGTGAATTTAGCTGCTGTTGATTTAAACACACAATTCTGTGTTCCTTCATGTTCTTCTTCGCAAGCTGATTGTACTTACTATTTGAAGCTTACAGGGAAATCCCCTATTGAGACAGGAGCTGTGATGGGCGATGGTGGGACAGCTCAGATTGACCTGTGGGCCCATCACCGCATTAGCTGACTGTAGTCAGTGGTTTGTGCACACCTCGCCTGGGGACCTCTCACTCGTGGGCCAATTGCTTCACCCGAACGTGCCCTAAGGTACAGGGGAGAGGGAGGCATAAAGGGAGGCAGGAGGAGGGTTGATGCGTCAGAAATTAAGATGCCTTTATGTATAGTGTACAGCGTACAGCAAACCCACTCATCATGCATTCTGCACCTTAGCAACCCAGCTGTGCAGTGACTTCTTTTCTACAGCTTTAAAAAGCCCAACTGTTTAATGGGATTGAGCTATCTTCTGCCTAGACAATTACTAGAGGATATGAAGTTACAGGCTGCAAGGCTAAATCTTTTGTCACTGCAGATCCAGTGAGATCTACTGTCTTAACCTTAGATGGACCTTCCTTCCCTCTTATTTTTCCAGTGGCAGCTGAGCAGGATTAGAGCTGCCATACCACAAGGGCCCATGACAGAGAACAAAGGCTAGAGCTTTATTCAGAAGTGCAAAGCCCAGGGGATGTTTTGTCAATGGGGTCATGGCCCAGCATCCAAAGCATGTTGCTTACAGCTCTGGTCACAGTTTAGTTGTTTAATTCTCTCAGCCTGCTTACAAAAGGCAGCTTGGAAGCAGCAAGCATCTGTCAATGCCTGTCTCAAGGGTATGCCAGTTATTTAAAAGGTGATGTTTGACAAGTCTGCGGATGGGGTTGCAGAGCATCATGATTGCAGGCTAAAGAAACACAAACCCAAGGACAAGCACCTGCAGCAGAGAAACAGCATCCATTCAAAAGCACTGAGTGATGCCAGCCTGCTGCACACAGAGGCTGAGTTGTCTTGGGGTAGAAGTAAATACTCTTGATGTGGCCCCAGCCTGAAGGGCAATTCTAAAAGGTGCCAGGTATTCAACAGATGAGTCAGCCCTGATGTGCAGCTAGTTTAGAAATCACAAAAATGAAGCAGCAAGTGAAACTGCACTGAAAACAGTTGATCCTAGCCTGAAGTTCCGTGATCTGTGTCTTGGAGGCAAACTAGACAGAATGAAACTGCAAGTGGCAAACATCCAACGTAGGAAAAATATGGAATGGCTACACTGGGAAAAAGTCACTTGCTGCAGGGGCTGATTGCATAGGAATGCATACAGTATATAATAGACATGCAAAGACTACTGGAAAACAGTCACTGCTCAGTGAGCACTGTTTTGCCAAGACCTCTTGCTATTTAAAATTTATGTTGCAGCCGTGCTGAAAATCCAAGCAGACCTGAGATTCGCTGTGCCAGAAGAGAGAAAAAAAAAAAAGCAGAGAAAGATCTGTGAGCAAAATCTATGGCACATGCTACATGGCTGTGCCCTGCAGCTGATGCTCACAGCATCACACTGAGAGCAACAACATTTAATGCTTAATCATTTAGAAATTTCTGCTTTTTCCAAAAAAGAAATAAATGCTCCATGTTGCTACATTTCATCCTCTGAACTTCTCAGCTGGATGCACGTGGCTGAGATCTTACTGTCTCTTCTGAAACCATGTTCACCTGTCTTTCTGGTAGTCTGGATGCAGGCTGGATGCTAAAGACTGCAATTACTGGCTCAGGAGGTGAGACTCCTGCAAGCTGCTATCCCAAGGCACATTTGTGCTTTTGTGTTTCAGCTAGAAATAAGTTTCAACACAGAAAGAAAAAATGCATGCTTCTACATCTGTTTTGAATCAAGCCTCCAGTATCTGTAACTGGCTCATCTAACACAGGATCACTTGGATCACATGGGAATCTGAACAAGACCTACTGCAGCAATCCTTAAACTGTCATCCACAGAGGACTTGTGGTCCCAAGGATATAATGCAAAAATCAAAGGAGAGGCTGCCTTGGATAATCTCAGAGATGGAGCCACAGAGGTACATTATGGACCTGGACTTTCTCAGATCAAGTATGTTCAGATCCAGGGTACTGTTTCTGATCACAGGAGAGACAAGCTAGCTCTAAAGAAAAGGATGGCTCTGAAAAGAGTTGTACTGTTCAGTATTATCACAGTATAAATTGACTGCCACCATGTACAAAGTACTTTATATTCCATAAGTACAGAGTGTTTATCTTATTTGTGCATTGTAGGAAATTGCAAGCCACAGGTGAGGGTAGTACTGACAAATTGTGTTTCTCCATTTTGTGAAATAATGCTGCAGTTCCATCTGTCCAGCTAAACTTTACCCATAAAACCTTCACGTGAGATTGCCACTCAGCCTAATTTCATGGGCTTGTCCCACCTGGAAAGAATTGCCAGGCACAGACCCTGGTTTGTTACACAGAGCATTAGATGCCTGTAAAAACATGCCCAATATCCCATCAGCCAGCAAACCCTCCCTGGGATCCCTGTCCTCCCCCTCTGTCACCGAGATAGCTTCATGCCACGACCACACTGCACTCTGCGTTCACCTCCGCTCCGTGAGACGTCCTACCTCTTTGCTGCCAGCGGACCCCAGCTATATTCCTCCCCTGCCCTGTGAGCATCAGCATCTTGGGGTGCCTGTGGAGGGAAGGCCAGGCTGAGGAATAGGATGGAGCCACGCTGGCCAGAAATGGGAAAGGCTGGGGTCATGAGAGCTGGAAAGGAGGAGAACAGTGGTCTGTGATGTACAGAGTGGGCAGGAAGCTATGTGAGGACAGGCCCCAGAGATGAGCCATGGGAAGGAGGAGGACACATCCCATGGCATCTGGACAAGACAATCCCTGGGGACACTGTCCAGCAGCCCAGGGTCTCCAGGGACACTCAGCGGTCTCTGGAGGGAGCATGTGCATGTGCTGAGTGGCCTTGCTGCCCTGCAAGAGAGGTCACTGAGAGCTGAAAACAGTGCCCCAGTGCTTTGGGACAGTGTGATAGGATCTCTAGGGGAGCTGTGCCAGGCACAGGCCTCCAGCATAACCCTTCTGCTCAGCAACATCCCTGTCTTCATTGTTAACCTTGTGTTTGAGATTCATGATAGAGAATCACTTATGTTCTGAGTATGAGCAGATAAAAATAGTGCTAATATAACAAGGATGAGTGATGAATTTACAAAGTGGAGCAAGAAAGCCCAGAAGCCCCTCACAGTGATTATAAGCTCCCACAGCTTTCAGACGTGCTTTCAACAGCAAATGCTCTTGCTGTTTGTTAGGCAAAGAAGGAAATTGCCTAAGACAGTAGCAGATGTCTGGAAGACTTCATATTGGAGTGATTTCTTTTTTTCCCCTCTCCCTTCAATATACCTCACAGCTATCCACCTTGCTAACTCTGCTTCCTTCAACCAAAATATGTGGGGCTTAGCTGCCCTCAGGTGTGTAGAGCATCTGGTAAGTCATCACACCAAACCTTGCACTGGGAGAGAACAGACTGGTCATCTGTCATTTTCTAAGGCAGCATCAAGCTTCAATGAGGCATTTCTTCCTTGTCAGACACTACCAAAACCATGTATGGCTTTTTTTCAGGCTCATCCTCAGTTAGGGTGTTGCAATTTCTGTCCAGTGCAGAGGGTCTGTCCCTTCTGATGTGGGCTAGTACATCTGCAGCTAAACCTTTGAGTAAGCACTATGGATCTGTAAAATTTTTAAGCACTTGTTGATGAAAAAAAAGGAGAAGGCTCAGCAGGGGAAACAACCAAGAGCTCAAGCTACCATGATAACTGGATCCCTGGTGCTCATACTCCTTCGGAAGGTGTGACGGGTACTCCCAGTTGCACAGTGGCCCAACTTCAGAAGGATGGGGGTGGGACACAGAAAGAAATCTACTTGCACCACACCAGACTAACTGCCTAGACACCTCTCACAAGCTGCAGGAGCTCGGAGTTTAAGCCTTATCTTAAGAAAAAAGGCTATTTCCCCCTCAGAGTTCAGCCCTTTGAATCAATCAGCCAGGGTGACACCCTGGCCTGGTGCTGTCTCTCACCTGTCTCGCACCCATGCTGGCTCTAACTGCGCTCTGCTCAGCATGCAGCACTGCACAGACCCTGAGCAATCCCTGCCCCACTGTGAGGCTAATGCAGAGGAAGTGGCTAATTTAAACTCTCCAAATCATTCTGGAGGCTTTTGTGGGTGCTTACCTCTCCTGTTCTAATAGACAACGGCTCTAGGGAAGCTACCTTGCAGTCTGAGCTGTATTTAGAGTGACAGGCAGCTGATGCAAAACAGGCTCATAGGCAGTTTGGGAAAGATAAGTTGGGTAGAGAGAGGCCTGGCTCACCCCTCCCCATAGCCATAATAAAGCATTTGATGTGTCCCTTCTCTGCACTTGATCACGTTCCTGCTGCCTCTGTGATTCATATTATGCAACTGATTGACTTTGCAAGATATGAGAACAAAGTGTCTCCTTGCCCTGCTCCCTGATGCGCATTAAGTGTGTTAGACTGGAAGGCTGAAGCAGAAATCAAAACAAGCCCTCAAGCTTGGTTTCTCTGCTAATCACCGGTGCTCATATCCTTGTTACGCTGAGGGACTCTGCGCTACAGTAATCTAAAGGCACCATCCTGGGCATGCTTCCATTGGTCTGCAGAGCTGTTCGGTTGCAGCTTCCCAGCGAGGACTGTGGCGTTTTCTATATCAAGCAAAAATTGTGTTCCAACAAGATTTTTCTCTTTGAGGGGAGCAACTCTTGAAGCAGCCTCTGATCAATGAGATGTGAAGGAAGTAAGCCAGGAGGCACAGAGGCCAGCTGTCTTGCCAGCTGCATCCCAATCACAAAAAGTAAAAAAAGTCATGGAGAAAGGAGTGGGACCAAGGGCATCACCTGCTCAAGCAGTGCCATAACCCGTGAGAGCATGTCTCAGGGTATTTCTCAGGAAAGCTCAGACTGTTCCTGCTCAAGAACTCACTGTCCTAGGCCCAGCATATTCCAGTTTAGCATCTTTGGCCTGGTGCCACATCCCCAAGGGTGGTCTGTCAAAAGGACTTCACACCATGATGCTCACACTAGGAGGGAACACACACTGTCGACAGATGACACCCACATCATGTACTTCCATAGCCAAGGTACATCAATGTGATAGTGCCGAGTTTAGCAGTTACTCCACTGCATGAAATCTGGAGTTGACAGGAGAGGTTTTTGCTTCTGTTTTTCTCCATTTTCCTGCATCCAGCTGTGGATGGCCTTTACTTATGGCTCCTGGATAACAGAGGCTGAATCCTGCTGTGCTGTTTTACTGCTTTTTAAATTCTCTAATACACGTGCACGTAGTCCAAAACGCATCAGTCCAGTAGGGGAAGCAGGTTGGACTTTGTCAGCAGCAGAGACCAAAGTGGGCTCAAATTTTAAAGAAATTAGCCCTAAAATCGTCCTTGTCTTTGTTCTGTATGAGTCACACAAGGTAATGAGCAGCAGAGGCTGGAAGGGGAATGGGAACAGCTCTAAGAGCAGACGGATTATTATTTTTTTTCTGTTCAATTTCCCTTTCATATATTGTCTGGAGTTGCTCGGGGGTGGGGGGTGGGGGAAGATATGCTACCCCCAGCCTAAGATCAACAGAGCCTTACAGCAAATCTTCAGTCTAACAGTATCTGCTTGGTATCACAACAAAGCAGTAACAGACCCTGAACCCCAAACTGACCCACAGTACACCCTCAGGTATTATTATATAGGGACACAGAAGTTATTCCCAGCCAAGACTCCATACAATTTTTATCCAGCCCTATTCTGTGTTCTGCAGCTCCTAATGTATTTTCAGGAAACCTGTTTCAGTACTGGTGCAGAAACATGACTATCTCAGCCAACCTCCACTGATGAACTAACTCGCCCAATTACCCAGAGTTCACAATTCAGTGAAGCAAATACTTTGTTTAGCTACAAGTACATCAGATCAGACTTCCAAGGGGCTTGGGTGGAGACACCCTCCCCCTTCCTAATCAGTCCAGAATCTCCAAATACTCTGCCATGGAAGAGCAGTGCTGAATCTAGCACATACAGGGCTCAGAAGCAGTGTAAGCACAGGCTTGGTAATGAGGGAAAGCATGGAGAATTGTAACATGAACAATCCTGCACAGGGAATGAAGAGCGGGGAGAGCTGA
Organism: Pandion haliaetus; assembly: GCA_013401275.1. Classification (NCBI taxonomy): domain Eukaryota; kingdom Metazoa; phylum Chordata; class Aves; order Accipitriformes; family Pandionidae; genus Pandion; species Pandion haliaetus. The sequence continues at coordinate 175,650 of VYZV01023814.1, forward strand.
GTGTGCTGTCCACACAGACAGTCTGCTGAAGGTCAGTGCAGGATGAATGGATGGGATACAGAAGCTTTCAATCAACTACATGGCTAAACAGATAAAAGTTTTTCCCAGAAGGTAAAAAGCCACCAGCCTGGGACCACTATGCACTGAGAAGCAGGACTAGGACTACACAGCCAAAAGCGCAGTACAGCATGTAGCTGTGAACTTGTGACAGCTGAGGAGAAAAAAGAGCTTGGATGCAGCAGCAGAATGAAAGGTTTGCAAGACCAACTAGAAAGATAACAGACGACAGGGGAGGAGCAACAGAGACCAAAGAACAAAAGACCTGGAAGTACAGGCAGGAGAACAGCAAAGGCTGGGGCAGCCTGGTGTTGCTGGAGAAATGGAAGGGAAAGGTTGCTGAGGGCAGGGCAAGACGCAGGAGGTGCAGAAAGCCAGGTATGCCAGGTTGAAGCTGTATACAGTGCCCTTCTTGCTACCAACAGCATGGGCTAAACTTTTCATATTTGAGAACTGCCTGCCTCTCCTAGTCTGGACATGTTTGTTTTCCTGGTGGCCTGTCAGGAAAAGCAACAGTATGTGAATTGCTGCAACCTCAATGCCATTCTCTGGGCAGGATGTGGGGTCTTCTGCTGATGACTTGTCTGTGCTGTGACCTTACCAGAGTGCAGGACTTTTGGTCATGCCATAATCACATTCTTCAATTTTACAACCAGGAACGGTATCCTAGGAACCTGGTTCTGGGAGCAGTGCTCTACGTTATCAGCACAGGTCATTCTTTCAATCGTCGTTCTGTTGTTTTTCCCCCATTGTTTACACACCCATTTAAATTCAGACTTCAACCTTAATATTTCTGTTACAAATCCCTTATACATGTATATGTAGGATAATCGATAGGCTCTGCCTCATTCAGATGTTCCGTAAGAGATTAGAAGATGGGTATTGCTTTTCAAGATGGCTGTAGACCAACCGGAGAGAGTCCAGATCACAGAACTACAAGGCAAGATGGAAGATGGAGAGTTTGTTCAATCTAGAAGTGAGCAGACCAAAGGGACACAGGGTAATGATACAGGATGTACCTAAATGTCACATCCATAAAATGCTGCAGTTACAGAGGAAGATGATAAACTGTTCCCTGTGTCCATACTGGTTAAGAAATGCTTGTCCTGAATTACAGCAAGTAAGGACTAGATTAGACAGCAGACAAGATTTTTCCAGCTCTAAGATCATGAAGTACTAGACTGGATCACCTGGGGAAGGGCTTGTAACACCACTTAGAAAAGCTCCTATTACAAACGTAGTTTATTTGCCTCTGCCTTGGACCTTGGTGAGGCTCTAGGTGGCCTTTCTGCATTCCCTCAGCAAGGGCTTACTGAGGAGATGATAAAATGGGAATCTAAAGTTCAGCTTTGATACCCCCATGTAAGGTTTTTGGTTAAATGTTGGGTGCACAGCATGTCCTGCTCCTAACAATCCCACCTGCCTGCCTCAGAGACAAACACGGAATTGCTGTTGAATAGCAGGAACCCACTGGTTCTGTACAACCTGTCTTCAACACGGGAAATACAGCTGCCCTTCACAATCCAGATCTTCCCAGTCTTACCAGGATTTACTACCCTTTGACCACTGCAGTAAGCCAAGCTAGGCTGCATCATCAACGGCATCCTGGCCTGTATCAGAAACAGTGTGGCCAGCAGGAGCGGGGAAGTGATCGTCCCCCTGTACTCGGCACTGGTGAGGCCGCACCTTGAGTCCTGTGTTCAGTTTTGGGCCCCTCACTACAGGAAAGACATTGAGGTGCTGGAGCGTGTCCAGAGAAGGGCAACGAAGCTGGTGAGGGGCCTGGAGCACAAGTCTTATGAGGAGCGGCTGAGGGAACTGGGGTTGTTTAGCCTGCAGAAAAGGAGGCTGAAGGGAGACCTTATCGCTCTCTACAACTCCCTGAGAGGAGGTTGTAGTGGGGTGGGTGCTGGTCTCTTCTGTCAGGTGGCTGGTGATAGGACAAGAGTAAATGGCCTCAAGTTGCGGCAGGGGAGGTTTAGACTGGATATTAGGAAAAATTTCTTGACTGAAAGGGTTGTCAGATACTGGAACAGGCTGCTCAGGGAAGTGGTAGAGTCACCATCCCTGGAGGTATTCAAAAAGCGTGTAGACAGGGCACTTCAGGACATGGTTTAGTGGACATGGTTGATGGTTGGACTTGATGATCTCAAAGGTCTTTTCCAACCTAAATGATTCTATGATCATCAAACCTATTAACTTTTTTTTTTTTTTTTTTTTTTAAGCAAAATGTTTTTCCACCT
>VYZV01023814.1:177954-195454 GCA_013401275.1 Pandion haliaetus
CTATAATGATAAACCCTTTATTCTCTTTTTTTTTTTTTTTTTTTTTAAGCTAAATGGATTTCCACCTACTCTGCAGCCCTGGGGAAAAGGAAGTTGATTTTCTGGCTGGAGAAAGCAGCTCTCAGTGACCAGTCCCAAGGGAAAAGATGATATCAGTGTTTCTGAGTTTCCAGTTAATAATTGTGTTTACTGAAGAATGCATAACATTAGAGGGCCTTGAGCATTGGCCAAGTTTGTAAAAGTAAATAAAGACAATTCCAGTCTAATGTTAGAAAACTGACCCTGGGATTATTTCTGAGCTCGCTTCTTCCAGCAGCCAGAACAAACCCTGATACATATGATGTGAAATAAAGAGCATTGGATTTGTACCTTATTTTTCAACAAATAGATGTGTTTGACTGCTGTAGCTAGAAGGCATCTCTCCTCCAGAAGACAGGCCACAAGACAGAAGAGCAGCTCCTTCTTCTTAGGGCTTGTCCAGTGGCCACCTTGCAGCTCATCAGACTGCCAGTCATCTTCACAGGAGGACCCACTGCAAAAAATGCCATGTTAGGAAGCAGCAGGAGTGGAGACGTTCCATAAATGGGGACAAGCCAGGAGCTGAGGATAACCCCAGCATAGGCTGTGCCCTCACTGAGGGGCACTGTCCCACAGCACTGAAGCAGGGCAGGCTGCACAGGGACCAACTAATGGTCCATCTACAGCCCTAGGATGGATCAGGGCAGGGGACATTTAGGAAGCCCTATCAGGAGCAGCACAAGATGGAGTTGGAGGTAGACCTACCTACAACATAGCACAGAAGAGAACTGGAGCCAAAGGCCTGAGTTTAGAGCTCTTTGTCCATGATCAGAGGGTACAGGTGGAGGCCCAGGTGAGGCTGGTCAGGGCAACTAAGGCCTATTAGTGCCCTCAGGGCTCCGACACCATATCTATCCTCGGAGCCTGTGCCTCAGATGGGCAGAGCCATCTTTGCCCTCCCCAGGAAGAGCTGTGCAGCACTGCTCATCCTAGAGATGAAGGCAACCATCAGGGGCTGCTCAGTTCTTCTCTGATCCTTTCTAGCCTCATTCCTCCACTGGCTTGCTTTCTGCCTGGCCATGTGGTGTCAGCTGGTCCCTGCTGTGACTCCTTCAGAGCTTCAGGAGCACATCTTGCAAGTTGCTCACAGCAATCCTAACAGCCATTTCTGCCCAGTAGAGTCCCATTAGCCAGCAACTCCCTCCTCAGTCTCTAATGATTCAAACCACAAAGCTGTTTGTCATGCTACATCTTCTTTCCCAGTGAGTAAAAGTCAATTAGTGTTTTCAGCTTTGCTCTGAAATATCCCTGGCTCCCTCTTGCTTCTTTATGCTACCAGGAAACCATCTACAATAATGACTTGTTTGGATGTCTAGTGCTGTGTTGCAGTGAATTTCAAGCCCTCTAAACCTTCTTCTCTGCATACCAAACATCTTGAGCAGGAGGCATATTTTGCTGCCAGAAATTCCAAGATTAATTAGCTTTTGAACCTTTCATATGGCCTTTTTTAAAATTTTATTTTTTATGCTCAAGAAAATAATGATGATTTTTGCTACCAGAACTTATTTCCTATCTTAAACACCTAAATTTTCAGCAATCTTTCTCATTTTCTTAATCCTGTCTTAGTAGGGGAATAAAGTCTTGAAAAAAAACCGCTCCAAAAGATCTGCAGGATGAGACCTGGTGATCTACACAGTCCATGCATGTGCAGCAACAACAGGGGGTCCTGTGGCCATCAGTGAGTTCTAATGCCTGCTTTCCCCTGGGGGCCCTGGCCAGCCCTGGCTGCTGTCACAGAGCGCTGGCCCAGGCTCCTTGTGAAGTGACTGGCTGCAGCCATGCCCAGGGCCAGGTTTGCAAGGAGCTTGAAACAAGGGGCTGTTGCATTCAGAAGAAAATCAGTTCCAGACATAAGCTGCTGAGAGTCAAAGTGAATTTCTTTTGCATTTGTCAGCATTAGGATATAATAAGGCATTAAAACTTGACTAGTGCGTAATAATTGTATTAGAGCTGCAAGGGTTTTAAAGTTAAAATAGAGTAATGTTTCTAAAGTGAAAAATGCAAGACTAGTGATCACTATCCTATTGATACTTTAATTTGAAGGTGTAAGCCATTACTCAGAGCAAATTCAAATTAAATAAGCTTATTAAATTATTTAATTGCCTGGCCATTTTTAGTTAAAAATATGCAATTCAATTCTTAGATAAAATCATGTGTGCTTAGGTTCATTCCTACTCAGCAATGAATCTACATTTGCTTAAATTTCATTTAAGTTATCATATGTATTTGTGAACCATAGCCTGAGAGAAAAGGCTTGAGAAGGACACACTTTTAATGGGTAGACCACGGGTCTCCTCGAGCGATGGTTGTCAGTCTTCTGCTGATAATGGCTTCTATTTCTCAGCAAGACTCTCAGAGAACAGGCAACTTTTCTTCTGCCGGTACGACATGACACACATTTTGTTTGGTCGTTGCCTCTACACTTGCTCCCAGAAGAAATTCCACCTTTCCTTAAGGCTTCCAGAACCAGCTCCTGGCCAGAGATGCCCAGCCTGCAGCCAGGTGGTACCTCTCCAATTAGGTAGTGGGGATAGAGGTGCTGCACATCACACCTCTGCCTCAACCACAGGGAGAAGTGCCTGGTCCAGCAGGTTTGTCATACCACCCTCTCATAACAGATTCACAGCAGATGAATGGCATCCCTGAGCACTCTGCTTGAAAATGGTGGCTGAGATCTCCTACCTCACCATAGTGTTAGTGTCCTCCCTTCCTGCCGTGTGAATGCCCAGACCTGTGGATATAACAAGTCCTTCCATTTGTAAATACTCCCTCCTGGGCGGTTTGTACTGTATCATCTGCCTCAAAGAACCCATGGAATAATTCCTGGTCCGTGGCTTATCCACAGAGATGTGGGCTGGCCTTTGATTTCCATAGCATCCTTTCTGGCACCTCATGGGGTAAGCTGCATGCAATGCCAGGCCCTCAGTGCTCCGGTGAGCATGCTCTGTAGCATCCACATCTCCCGGCTGTGCGGGACTTGCCTTGGGAAGCAATACAGGGGGCACAAATAAAAGCCTGAGTCAGTTTTGGGGAGAACAGCTGCTCTTTAGATGTGACTGAACATGTGCACAGTGAAGTGTTTGCAAGGGTTTTGCTCATCTCTGATTCAGCCTGGGAAGCAGATGGCAAAAGTCACCCGGCCTGGCTTCAGGCCCAGCTCACACAATTAGAAAAGTATTAGCTGAACGTAACAGGAAAATCAACATTAAGCAGATAGGAGCTGGTGCAGTTGTTAAAGACAATGTAGTGTTTTTCCCTGGCAGAAGCCCAGGCTAATGGAGGGCTTCCAGCATCCAGAGCAGCCTCCAAATGAAGGCTTAATTGGCCTCTGAAGCCACTCATATAATTACAAACACTTGTAATGAAGCATGAAAAATACAAGAGCCCAGGACTGTGACATGGAGGGAAGAAATAATCTCATCTATCAGAGAAAATAAATCAAAGCTGCTTTACCATCTTTCTTACATTGAACCTTCTTCCCAGCTCCTACCTGGTCCGCAGACACCACTCAGGTGCTAGTTTCCAGGGCAATGCTGAGATCAGGGGGAAATCTAGTTTCTAACACGAGGCAAAACTTCTGCCTTTCCCTGGCTGCTGGGGACACCTCTCCAGCCTCCCACCCTTGGTGCAGGCTGGACACTGGGTGGACACTACAATGGACTTTGACTGCCCACTGCTGGTGTGCACAGCAGAGTCCTGCCAGCAGCAAAACATCTGCCTTGGCAAATGCTTTAGTTTGATTCTGCTTTAACTTTAGCTAAACGACCCTCCATGATTTCTGTTCAACAGCTGCTCCCTGAAACAGGCATCTCTGCTGATTATTCAGACACAGTAGCAGCAGCTGTAGCACCTGGTCCAGGCAGAGCCATGTATATTCCCCCTTGTACCAGGGACCTGCAGCCCCTGGAATGGGTGTCCCAGAGCAAACTGGTGGGGATTCCAAGGAACAACTCTCTCGGTTCCTATGCTGGATTGAGCCAAAGATCAATGGGCTTTGTGCTGTTACTCTACAATTTTCTAGTTCACTGGGGACAATTAGCTGGCTTGTTTGTGTTGGGGGAGACTCTTGAGTCCTTTGGTTCAGAATCACAGAGTAACTGAGGCTGGAAGGGAGTCAGGACCCATCTGGTCCGACACTCACGCAAAACAAGGACAGCTTTGATGTCTTGCATCCTTTCTATGGATCAGGTGGCATCTGGTCCCACCAAAAGGAAATCACAACCAGGCATGTTAGGGAGGACCTAGAAATAGTTTAACTTCAATCAAGAAGGCTTCCTCCCTACATAGACCAGCAAAACAGCTGTACCAGCACCACACCCAGCTTTGTCCAATTAGCCATGCCATCACCCTGGCTAATTAGCCTACTCAGAGCTTTGCAAGGCCAAAGCAATATTCCTTATTCTTTCAGTGTCAGTTCATATGACACTGGACCACTTCACCTCACACTTTTTCACAATGTTGATCACTAAGGCTAGGGACAGGAGCTGTGCACTTCTATCACCCACACCTCTGTTCCCAAAGCTCACAGCTGCTAATGCAGGAAGGGAAAAATTTCAGAAGAAAAATTCCAATGTCTCCTAAGGAAGGGGAAGGCATGGCACAGGGACTACCATCACTGCCAGAAGGACAGCAAGGAGGCAACAGTCAGCTGGGGGCCTGTCATGGGGTAGACAGACACCACTAAGCATCACTTTTGTTCAGGTTGGTTTTCACCACACACGTGTGATTTGAAGGCTCACTGCTCTACACACACACCTTGGCCTTCTCTCTTGGACCCTGTGTCCCTCCATCTGGGGAGCTCTGGTGCTCATTTCTCGTGTGTCCACATATGCCCATCGCAGCGTCCATACAATGCCACTGAGTCACTCCTACTGGGGACGAGAGATAAGAAATTTCCATTCTCTTCAAGAAACTAACTTTGGCTGGACTTACTCAGCCTCCTGTTATCGTTGTGGCATTCAGATGCAATTAAACACTGAGAGCTGAACATTGGTCACTGGACAACTTTTTTTTTTTCATGTGACTAACGTTGTTTGCCAGGCAACTTCTGGCCTGCATCGGCCAGCCTGTGTCAAGAAATACCATAGGATAGTCTCACGTCTAGCACTCATGATCTTAGCGTGCACCAGCTGGTCTGCTGAAGCAGGCAGTATTCAAGCAAAGGGAGAGCAGGAGAGCATCCTCTCCCACCCAGGAAGATGGTGATTAACAAACTACAACTTCCGTGGCACAGTCTAGACACAGCCAGCCCCAGAGCCATGAGGTTTTCCCTTGCTTGTACTCGGTTTTGTGTAATTTTACACCTAAAATGCTAAAATCTGATAAAATCACACTTAGCTAGAGCAAGACCTGACATGAGCTTAACTGCCCTCAAGTGATGACAAGCAGAAAGTGCAGATAAAGAAGTCACCCGAAAAGAAGCATGTTTTGCAGGAGCCTGAGTGAGACTTCAGAGAGGCTCACCTGTGCACAGGAGGCTTTCCTCACGTGTCATAGGCTCAAGCCTGGGGGTTTACTTTGAAGAGTCTGCTTTGCCTCTGCCCCAAGGGCTTGCTGGGGTTCCCTGTTTTCAGCTCGGGTCACATATCCATCACAGTCATTCCGGCTAAATCAAAGAATCATTTAGGTTGGAAAAGACCTTTAAGATCATTGAGTCCAACCATCAATGATGCCCCCTAAGCCATGTCATGAAGTGCCCTGTCTACATGCTTTTTGAATACCTCCAGGGATGATGACTCCACCACATCATCCACTCCAGGGAGGATGACTCTAAATGAATACAGCTTGGCAAGCACAGAGGAAAAGCAGTGACAAATGATTCTTCAGAAACCAGAAAAGGACCGCAGCTCACAGTCCACCTGTTTTTTTGCAACTGAGATTGTGCAGGTTCCTGCATGCACTCAGTTACTAGCTAATGACCCCGTGTGCAAACGTCAAGAGAGCAGTTGTGTCTTTTGCCACGTCTGCACAGCCCTGCCATGAAAGTAGCAGAAACAAAAATAAACGGGGTGTGTGCCCTCAACACAAGCTGGGATTTTTTATTGATGGGGCTGTCATTGGAAGAGGGCGACCAGGAAACCGGTGCATTATCGCCCAGCTCTAGATACGGGAGATCCTTTGGAAGTGACAATGTACAGGTTGAGCAGGTAGTAAGAGCATCCTGGTCATTCTCAGCAGGGACAGAAGGGCTCTCTGATACAGATCATCTTTAAACTGAAGGTTGATGGTCTGAGTTTGCAGAGTCAAAGGGTCCAACTCTTTTGCCCCCCAGACAGCCGACGACGAGGTTCACATGGTGGCATGTGTCTGGGGTGAGTCGGTGCGAGCCAGGTAGCATAACTAAAGGTACCAGAAAGGCCTGGCTCACATGAGCTCTTCCATAGCTCACAAGGTACATCATCAGGGAACACAGGCTGTAGGTTTGGACCTGAAGCCAGGGCAAGAGTCAACACAGGGCCTGCGCACTCATATAGGCCACTCGACTGTCCCACCAGGAGACACAGCACATGTCTGCTAGGGCTGTATCATGGACACACAGCATGTATCCCCCTTGACCCCAGGGTGGCCTGGCTGTATTCAACTCAAGTCTTTCTGCTGGCTGCAGGTCTGGCCCTGCTCACAGACACAGCTCTAAACCTTGGGGGAATCCTGAACAGGACACGGTGTGACTAAATCACCTCCAGAAAAGAAATACAGCCCGATAAGGAAAAGGAGGTAAGTAAGAGGAGTAGTATAAAGCAGAGCCAGGAAGCCCAGTTTGCCCTCCCTTGGTCACAGCTAGCTCAACCCAGGGTAACTGTTTACAAGCAGCAAGAGCTGATGGAGCAGGGCTTTCTGTCACCCGCTCGCTGCAGGAAGCCCAGTAGCCAGAACACGATTTTTATCACTCCGATGCGATCCACGGCCTCGCCACCCGCCCCGAGGTGGCATCTCCGCAGCCCGTGCCCCGCCGCTGCCCGCTGCTCTCTCTGCCCACGTAAGGAAGACGAACGCCGGCTCAGCCCAGAGACAGACCGCTGCCGTGTGCTCAAAGACAGGGCGACAGCTTCGCAACCCGACCCCGGCCGCCCCCCGGCCCCTCTGCCCGCTTCCGCAGTCCCGGGGCCGACCGGGGCGGGACCGGCAGCTCCCGTCGGCGGGCCCTGCCCAGAGAGGTGCCGGGAGATGTAGTCCCGGCGCCCTCACCTAGGGCAGAGCCGTACGGGCCGCCATGTCGTGGCCGTAGCACGCGGGGAGATGGAGTCTCGCTGGCGGCCCTTCCCCGCCCGGCAGAGCTTTCATCGCCGTTCCTGTCAGCAAACATGACCTCATGCCGTGCTGCTAAATGACACCCGGCGGCCGGCTGCTGTGGCGGAGGCTAAGGCTCTGCCCCTCCTCGGCGGGTCCCGGCGGCCGCCGCCGCACCTCAGCCTGTGCCCTGCGCTGCAAACGGGCCTGGCGAGCCCAGGCGCTGTGTTGCCTGGAAAAAAACCCAAACAACTAACTCCTTTCACCAGAGAACCTCCTAGGCAAAATATCTGCAAAAGATAAGACTATTTTACTGATTCTTTTTTAGTCCTTAAAAACGGATCGCTCTGTATATTGCGACTTCAAACTGAACCGAACCAAATCAAGCGCCTCTCAGCTGGACCACGTCAGACAAACCCCAGAGGGAGGGAGGGAAGGAAGGAAGGAAAGGAGGAAGAAAAGGAGAAAGGAAGGAAAGGAGGGTGCCAGCAGCAGACGGATGCGCACAGCTCTCGCACACAGCTCTTTTGGATTTGACTGGAAAACACCTGGGACACTGATTTCCAAGCAGGGCTGTTCACGTCCCCTTTTTTGAAGGAAAGGAGAAAGGACATGTCAGAATTTTTCCAATTTCCAAATTTCCAAAATTTTCCAATAGGGGGATCACCAGGACAGCTGTGGCCATCGTACTGTCAACCCATCACCTGAGCTACCCTATTTTGGTGCTGGAAGACCTGGACGCCCGTATGGCTATTCTCGCTCTCTGTCCTTTGAGGAAGATATATCAACACTGTCAGGACTGGGACATAATTTGGTCATCAGGAAGCAAACATTTTAAACTTGGAGACCATTCTGGCATAGAAAAAAATAAGTCTTACTTAGCCTCAGTGACAATCTCTAAAGTTAGGATTTGAAAGGCACTTGTGGATCAAGCAAAGCGGTCTGCAGACCTTCTCTAGGAATTGCAAAAGATAACTTGTGGTCACTGTGAATTGGAATGGAAATAATTTCATGCATGCCACAAGGACACGTTTCAGACCAGCAGTTTCTGTCCTCAGGCAATGTAGACTGATTGGCAACAGATGAAATGCAACATTGGTACTAGATTTGGTGACCACAGTGATACTAAAATTATTACAGGTTTTATGTTTATCAAATTGACAGTATAACCTGATAAATGATCACCTGTTTTTACTCAACAGAGAGACTAGAATAGCTTGCTTCCTGGTGTGCATACTGAAAGTGCAAATACCACATTTCCTCTGTTTTGAGGAAGTATTTTTGGCAAGCTTTGCAAAATTTATTTTTGTGATTCCAGTTATTCTAGCTGTGACAGGGAAACTCGGATGAGAAAGACAAGAGCATCAGATTGGACCTCATGAGAATCTGTTTTAGATGCTGGTGTGAAAACCAGAGGTTGCCAAGGTCAACATTTGCAAAAGGTAGGGACTCTGTCAAATCAAAACCTGAATGATGAAGCACATCATGATTTGGGCTAAAGGCCAGAAAAATTGATAGTGCCCAAACGGTAAGGTCTTTTGTCACTAACATGACAGCAAGGGTGACAGTGCGGAATCCATAAAATCCATACTGCTGCCTAGCATCCGGAATGAAGAGTGGGTTCAATTCCTTCTTACATTGCTGCTCACATCTGCTGTGTCCCAAAAGGTCTCAGCTCTTGGCCAGATCACGTAGTCTCCAATCCAATGCAGCAAATTCATCAGATAAGATTTCCTGCATGACTGAAATTAAATGTACGCATAAGTACATCACTAGAGCAGAGCTTTACCTCTACTATGCCTGAAGCTTTTCTGAACACTTAACTAATATTCACAGCCCTCAGCATATTACTGTGTTAGGCAAACCAGCAACCTTTTCTTGAGGGTTCTTGCAAATCTGAAGAAGAAACTGGATGGCAGTTTCAAGAAAGCTGGTGTTACCCTGATGCTTGATAACTGAAGACTTTTATTGGAAATTCTGGTATTAGCTAAGAAGAGGAGAGACTACGACTGGCTGGTGAATGCTGGCAATGAGCATCCCTACCTTGAAGCCAGCCTCCTCCTAAGAGAAGATATATAACAGATTGGGAGGATGAAAAGGAAACTACTACTGCAAAACTTTCACCATCTAAGAAATAAAACTGCCCCAGCTTATATTTTAGAATACAGCTTTTCTTGATCCTCAAAAAAATAGTTGAACCTTCCTGGAAAATTTTTCAGTCATTCTGAAGATGTCACACTCATTCAAATTTGAATTGGCATTATTATTAGGTTAATATCTAATTTTAGTGGTGAACTTTTTTGGGTAATTACTGAAGAGAAAAATCAAAGTGACTGGTAGCTTTAAAAACTTAAGACACTGTCTTCTTTTGACAGACTTAGAAGATTATATGTTTTTACACATATATACTTACATATTTAGTAAGAACTGAGCAACTAATTTTTTAGGGTTTTGGTACCAATTTTTTTACTGCTGTAATGAGCAATCCACCATACTCCTTTGTAAACGCTAGGACTATTTACATCAGCTAAATCAGGACATCAGAACAATGCACTACCAGGAAGAAGTAACAATGAATAAAATATAATAAAATATAATAACATATAAGCTGAAGAAAGTATTATTGCAGAAATTTTAGCTGTGCTTTTAATAGGCAGTATTAGGACTATCTGTAGCAGTGCCTCAGTATTGTACTGAGGGAGCACATGCTGTAACACTGCAGCAGCCAAGGGTGGCTGTACGGTAGAACCTAAGCTCTTAGGTCCTGCCTAATTTCATCCTAAATACCTAGGTGTGACCTTCAAAACCTGTTTTGAGGGTTCTCCCGGCCCTGGGGTAGCCCTCTTCCCTGCAGAGCTGCCTTTTTAATATAAAATGCTCCTTACGGCTTCCTTAGTTTTGCATTATGGAGGATTGACAACGCCTGCCCTAGTAGTTCAACCTGTGCTGCAGCATGCCTGAGATCTTGCGGAATCTGGAAAAGCAGAGTAAGGACATGCCTGACATCTAACACGAGGGCTCTGCTTAACCACACAGTAGCTCAGTTCTGATGTAAAACAGATTTTATTCCCTTGTCTGCTGCAGGGAGTATGATCTTATGGCTAATATTCAGTGGACTAGGAGTCACAGCCCTCTTGCGTGACTAAGTGATAGTCTCTCCATTCTGTTCTCCCACACCTTTCACAGAAGGACCACAAAACGCTCAGACCAATACTTGCTGTTGCTTGCAGCGTTAGCCTGGATTGCTAAAATCTTCCTCTTCGAAAAAAAGCAGGTTGTCATGTGAGGAATCCCTCTGGGTTTCTGTAAGACTGAAATAAATCCAGTAGGATATTTTGGGTAGGATTTAGAGTACATTCCTGCCTTCAGCATTTCCTGTGAATCCCACACTAAAAAAAACCCATTTTAAAATGTGAGTGTCCTAGGTGAGCACTCATGGAAGCTGGTCATTAAAACGCAGTTGTGTAATGAGCACTGATGTCATTGCTAGACACTTGTGGAGAGCTAGTTGTAAACACTGAGTGGCTCAACTGAGAAACCAGCTTCCTGTAGATTAATTGTGACAGTGATGTATGTAACATGTAAATAGAACTAATCAGAGATGCTGGCCATATAACCATGGGCCAGGCAGGAAATGAATACAGCTGAGAACTTTGCAGACTCACTTTCTTATTTTGACTTTTCAAAAGACAAAATACATAAATTTAGTTTAGCACAGATGTAAACATTTTCCACAGCAGAAGTTCTGTTGAAACTACAAAGATTCCCAAGCCTGCACCAGGCCTGAGTTGTCATCACAGATGCCTTACAAAATTCTTTTTAAGATCCCTGGCTGACAGGACCCCGAGTACAAAGTGTTATGTTCCTGTTGTCAGTGATCCCTATCTGAAACAATGCAATTTTGTTTCCTTCCTTTTAAACACCAGCAACAAAAGAGGGTTTTATAATGGGAACTATGTGTAGGCGTTATAATGCTTCTCTTCCACTAACTCTGAAGTACCCCACATGCCAAGTTCCTGCAGTAGGATGAAAATTCTAACTGCACCACTAAAGAAATTCATTGAATTAGCAGACTGCAAGCTCCTCTACTTGAGATTTACAATAAAACTTACTTTCCTTTTAGTATTGCCTCATGAAGCAAAAATGTTTTTTTGTCTGAAGATAAACAAAACAACCATATATTGGATCATATAATTATTAAATTGTAGGTCCAATTATGGTTTCCAATAAGGAATAAACAATATAAATATTGAAGAGTGTGATAAATTGTTAAGAAGTTACTGAAGAGCAGAATTATTTATTAAAGCCAAATTAATTCAAAACATGTAATTTTAATTTTCAACTCTTGAATCCCTTTATGGGAGAAAGAAAGAGAAATATGGAAATACATCTTTTCAGCCCATGCTCTTCAGTGAAGTTTCTTTCCATGTTTATCTTTCACAGGACAGTAAAGAGACTGTGTTGCTTTTTTTTTTCCTTCCCACAAAGATGACTATCGCTTCCTTTCAGCAGAAACTAAAACAAACATAACCCACAAAAGCCATACTAGCAGAGTTAGATTTGAATAAGCCAACAATGGTGGAGCTCAGTTGTGGAGGAGCCCGGGCAGTGCTAGAACATGAGCATAGACATAAAGGAGGCAAAGTTTACACTTACCTGGCAAGTAATAAAATAGCTTGGGGAGAGATGCAGTGGGATTACTAACAAAGGAGAACTGCTCATTGTGCTCTAGTTCTTTGTGCTGAGCTGAACCACTCAATCAGGGCTTCACTTCTATTCAGCTGAATTGAAAGTCTCTTTCAGTGCTTACCTTTAAAAAAAAAAAAGACATATTTGGTGTATAATACAATATCCTTATTGCTAGTAGTATCAATATTTCTTTCACAGAGGGCAGCTATTGGGTCTACACAAGGCAAGCATGACTTGATCACCAGCTGTGACATCATGTCGAGGAACTTCCTGCACTTTACGGTCAATTCATTTTTGCTTTGTTGTCACATAAAGATTGTTTTGCAAATACATACTCTATTCATCTAACTATGAAAGCTCTTGAAAAATATATTTATTCTTTTCTACAAGTAATAAATCATTACGCCAATATTGCTCTCACTTTGCAGAGATGATCTTGATTTGAGGGCTTAAAAATCACTAGTCTCCTTCTTAAAAGATTTCTGAATACATTTCAGTGGTTAGAGAGATGGTTGGGAATCGGGACATTTGGTTCTCATCCCAAATTTCTTTAGAGCTTTCTAGGTCTCTAGTCATGTCATCAACATAATATTCTGAGTCTGCTTTTTCTGGCTTAAAATAACATAGTCATTTTCTATGTCATCATCTTGCAGTATACAAAATGGCCCAGAAGCATTTACAGGGTCATTAATACCGTTGCTATAACTACTGTAGCCTGCAGTGCAAAGCAGAAATACTTGCTAGCACCAGCACTGTCGTTGACAAAGCACAGACTGACTTTGATGCAATTTGGCTACTTCAGGGCCTGGATTTAANCCAAATAAATTCTCAGGAGATGCACAGCACATTGCTGCATTTGGGACTGATACTATTGTCACAGTATACTACAGTAATATTTCAAGCATCTAAGACATAACACCCACTGCTTTAGAGTCATTTAAGATGGGACAAGCTATTCAGATGTACGCTGGGGAGAGCCCATTGTTGTTGGGTGCTGAAAGAGGTGACATAACGGGTCATTTCTGTCTATAAGTTACATGGTATAGTAGCAATGCAACCAGAATTCACTTCTGAGTGATGTTTCATGCTGCAGATCTTTCTTAAATCAGGTTATATGAACTATTGAGGCTACAGTTAACTTTTTTCAGGAACTGAAAAAAAATGATGGCAGATGAACACAGACAGTATTATATACACATAATAGGTGAAAAAAAGAGCTCATGTCACTACCACTGTTACAGAAAAATGGAATAAAATCATGCATTCTATATTTATTTACTTATTGGTAAAAGGCAGAGTATATTACTAAAGACAGTTATGGTTAAAGCCAGTTTAAAATAAGCAGGATGTGATATATAAGCCTACTTTGAAACTGAAAATGCAGTTTAAAACCATAACACTACTTCTTAAAGGTCCTTGGGTCACAAAAGGCAGTTTTGCACTGAGTATTTCCCATTCAGTCCAATTTTAAAATTTGTATCACACACGTAATACACGTGAGTTTTCTTTCATTTTTTCTCACTTAAAATCACAATAGATAACATCTTTTTTGTTATGTTTCAGGAATTTGGAGCCCCAGAAGAGTTTATTTTAGTTCTTTTGAACATTAGTGCCTCCCATCCTCCTCCTCAGCTCCGCAAGCCACAAAGAAAAGGCCATGGTGGGACTCTCACCAGAACTTACTTGTGTTGCAGTAATTGTGCAGGACTAGACAAAATTGTGGGAAGGTGATGAGGTCATGTCTTCTCCCCAGGGCTCAGTGTCTTACCTAAATAACCAAAATGAGACATTGGCATTAAAAATAGGAGGGCTATTTAATTCCTAATCAATTAACTACTGCATAATTTCAATCTTTTCCAGCCTCTCATTCACCTAACATTGAATGGATTTTGTTGATAGATGTATTTTTCCTATGACATCTCCAACGCAAATTATACTTAACACAAAACTTAATTGACATCAAGCTTGTACGTGAAAAGGTAATTTGTGATGATCAGCCTAAAAACTTAATAAATTTTTACATTATGTACACTGAAATGAGAAATTTTTGGTTATTTACTGTAAGAAAAAAAAAAAATCACAATTTTTTGTGCTGAACTAAAGACATTTTATCCTGGCTGGCAGATTGTAAATGAAAATAAAGCCACAGATACAAGATAAGGGAGAAGTTTTAAGTGGAGAAACTTGACATTAGAAGTAGGTGCTCATCTGTTGCAAAAATTAAAATCTCCCCTTAGAAAATATCTCATCAACACAGCTTCACCTGGCTCTTGCAGGAGACTGTGAGAAACCCCGAGTTTCAAGTTAGCATACAGTAGATAGAACTGATTTTGTGTCCAGCATATGGCACTTGAGGCTGTAGAGAGCAGTTTAAGGTCAGTTAGAAGTTCTTCTAAGAGCTTAAGACAATGCTGTATGTTATTTTATACAAAATTCTTCTCATTAAAGTTCATTTTAGAGAAACTACGTACACTTCTTACAGGTGTTTGGGGGAAAACGATGGCGTCATCCTAAGTCTAGTAAAATATCAAGTTCCACAAGCAGAAAGCCAGGAGTTGCTCTCTGTTGATAGCTGTGTTTGTCTGGCTGATCAACGGCCATTTTGCAAAGTTGCAATCTCACTTCCCTAAATGACGACTATAAAACCAGAACCCTACATAAAGTCCCGTGTATGTGCAGCTGCAGTAGCAGTGAAGGTGGAGAACCTCCTTCTTCCCACTACCTGCTCTGGAAACTGCTCAACAGCCAGTTGGGGGCAACCCAGCCCGATACAGCATGTGAGAGCCCTCCCGAGCTCATCAGTTACGCCAGATGCAACTGCTGTAAGGAAGTAAAAGAAACATTTTCTGAAACTGTGAAGCTTTTTTAGAGGAAGATGGAGAACCCACTTCTTTTGTTCCCCCAACTAAACATTTCTGCTTCAAAGGACAAATCCTATTACAAAGTCATGAAATCAACAATTAAAGAAGAACCACATAAAGCAAGCAAGCCTGGGTAAGTTTTAAGGTCATGCTGACACTCTTGAGTGTTCTGTTTACATAGAGGATTCTTCTAACATAGCTTGTGGGTAAGAATTTAGGGCACAGATCGTTTTATTTTTGACTTACATATATGAAAACTCATGAACTGCAATCCCAGGAATTGTATACATAAAATATTATTTCATCTTGGAAATATTTTTTAAGAAGAAGAAACAAATGAAATAATAAACTAAGAAAATAGGAAAGGGAGGTTTCAAGAAGTTCTGAGAAATGCTTCTTTAAACCCTGAATATGATCCGGGAAAGTTTCTTAGAAATTTCAAATGACAGAAAGCAATACTTCCTTCTTCTTTGTGAAACATTAAAAGTAGAAGATGCTGAGCCAACTGTTTATGTTCTCTAATGTGAAATCTCACCCCCCTATCTTTTAAAACAAATGGAAAAGATACTGAAAAATGAAAAGATTTCCATTTCTCTTTGTCAGTGCTTCATACGTAAATTTGTGCTAAGCTATAAAGAAAAAAAAGTCATTAATGTGAATAATCTATGTAGGAGAAGTAACATCAACATTACTGTAAGTGAACATAGGGGGATCTATGATGCAGAAGCAGATATATTAGTCAAAGGAAATATTTGAGGGTAAACCCCCAACTTTCAACAAGGTTGCTTGAAAAGCTACCCTAAATCTGTTGTAGAGCTAAGCAGAAGAGAAATAGGCTGAGCCTTCTCCTGCAGAAATCTGAATTCCATGAAGGTGATCATCTTGGTAGACCTGGAAGCTTGACAAAAGCAGCAAGGTAAGCACTGTAAAAGACTGAGTCGGAGGGGATTCCTTTCAGGAAGTGCCTGTGTGACTCAGAATGTTTCCTGCATTTGTGTGTGTGTGTATTCAGACTTAGCAGAGGATAACGCTTTCAAGATCTATTTGATTTAATACTTAGCAATCTCATCCTAGCATACAAACACTATAGAATTAGCTGGTATGCATCAAGGTAACTCGCCACTACTGTTTTCACACCACTAAGCGTAGACTGGTCCTCATACACTTGCAGATAGGTTTAAACCTTTGCTCATGCCAACAGCATTTTTACTAGTCCACTGACTATATTGAGCAAGCATCAACTCAGAAATAGAGCTGACTAATTACTGCTTACAGGGAAATCATACAGCTCCTTGTAAAGCAGGTTTTCCAAAGAATTCTCTGATGTACAAATGCCAGATGCATGTCAAATACTGAATGCGTAGTTCCTCAATAATTGCAGTAATTGTTTAAACAGTCTTGCTCCAAAATTCAGACACTGTTGTTTAACATGTTGCAATATTGTCCCTGTTATGCTTTTTCTCATAAAGATGCAGGGTAAAATCTTGGTTTTGTTGACTTCAGTGAGTCTAGCTCCTGACTTCAGTGGGGTACCAAGATCTCACTGATATATTAAGAATTGCATTTGTAGGTCTTGACTGAAAAGAAGGAATACGTAAAGTACTGCAACTCCCTGCGTAAAAAAGTTGCTGCCCCTTTCTTTCCATCACAGATCACTTCAGAACACTTCAGTGCTTCCTGTGCTCTTTTGTCTCGTTAAGCTTGATGAACCTTGTTTAAGCAGTTACTAGCTTTGGGACCAAGATGCCTGCTTTGATGAGAACTGCTTCTACAAGCCCTTACTAATTGTGAACACATGGTAGAAATTGTGTAAAGGCCCAAACTCTGTTTCTAGAACCCATGAAAAAGTGGCCAAGAAGAGGGTATTTAAACACTTGCACCTATGCATCTGGATAAGGAGGCAGCGTTTCTTGCTCACACGTCCAAACATCATGCCCATCCAAATGATAGAGTGTACTCACGATCTAGAAGACTTTCCCGTCCACACTCGTGGAGGGGGTTCATTACTTTCTTTTTTTTCTCTCTTTCTTTCTTGTTTTGCTGCTGACAGAAGCCTTAATTCAATGGTTTTACAGTTCGCTCAGAAATACAAGACATTACAATGATGAACAAAGGTAAAACAGTGCTGAGAACACCCTTTTTCCATTTCTCACTTCCAAATGTGTAAAACCATGCTAAGATTGCATCTAAAAAGAGAAGGCACAGCCTCCGTGCCACCTGTATGCAGACAGTATTGGGTGGCTGACTACCCCAGGGTATCTCACACAAAGTACACAGCCATTAGTTCATTCTTGTAATCTGTGAAAAGGCCCTTTCAGAGGCAGATACAATAGCGATAAATAATTCTCTGAAGAATTTTCCCCTTTTAACAGACTATCACTTCCTTGCTCAGCCAACTACGTTTTACCACATTACTCTCAGCCAGGTGCCTAACAGGGATTCTGCTGTTCTCGTTGTATGGAAAGGAAACTGGTAGATTTTTGCTGATCGTTCTCTCTCTCTATATATAGGGAGGGGTAGATTATTTTTGACAAAAATGGAGAAAAAAAAAAAAGAAAATTACTGTTCTTCAAATAATAAAGTGAGGTAATAGTTTGAGATTTATTAAGTGATTTACTTAGTTTTTATGATTTCCATTCTTCACA
>VYZV01023815.1:7291-60796 GCA_013401275.1 Pandion haliaetus
CGCAAGGGGGGCTGGGGGGGGGGAACAAGACACACGCCGTGAGCCAGCTCCTCCCGCAGCGCAGAAGCCGCGTATCGGGTCTTCCACAGGCGGAAGGCTACAGCCTCCTCCCTTTCACCAGGAGGAATCCGGTCCAGGCGGAATCCGCCGGGATCAAGGCGTCGAAGTCTAGGGCTACACCGCCCCCGACCACCTGCGCGAACTCGGCGATGGGAGCAGCCCGGGGAGAAGGGGCGGGGCGCGGCGCGGCGCCCCCGGCGCATGCGCAGTGCTGCAGCCCGGTGGGTCGGTTGGGTGCCTCCTTCTCCTCGGTGCCGCGGGCTGGAGCGTGAGGGGGCTGCTGCCCGCCGTGGGTCCTCAGTCCCCTGGGGCGGTGGCGCCGCGGGTTTTGGTGCTGAAGTGGCTGTGGTGGGAAGTTTACCCTTGTAACTGTTGTCCTGTGGCAAGGGGGCTGCCGTGTGTGCGGCGTATTGGTGCCAGCGAGCTGGGCGCGTTCTGGAGCATTCGCCAGTATGGCTTGTCCAAGCTGGGCCCCTAATGGTACAAGTAAGCCGCCACAGGAAACGTCTGTCGTGCCTGAAGCTCTCACTCTGTTAAGGTTCCTCCTGGGCAGCACTTTCTGGAGGACTTGGGTGGTGGCAGATGATCCTCGTGCTCACAGGCCCCATTAGGTTTCGCTTCTGAGCACGCTGGGTCTGCGTTTTTGCAGTAGCTCTTTGTGAAAGGTGGTGAGGTTCATAGTGAGATGACTGCACATAAGCATCCTGATCTTGTGTGTTACTCATTTGTGATCACATTGGTAGTGCCCTGCTGTTTGCTTCCCAATTAGAGGAGCATGTGCAAAGTAACCAACTTTAATTCAGGTAGGCAAAGTGTGTGCAATAGCCCATGGCATTTAACACTTGAATGCTGGCGGAGGCTCTGTTCTGAGTGCACAATTTCCAGATTTGCTGACCCTGTAAGTGGAGGCAGTACATGCCATGCTTGAAAGATTGTGAGAAGGGGTGAGAAGAACAGTTAGGTACACCAGGAGAACAAACTGGGACCGTGTCTGGAGAAAAAGCAGAACGAGGCTAGTACCAGCTGTAGAGAAACCTGAGACTGTGCAGCTCTCTTACCTGCCTTTCTTGCTCTGCTTGTTACAGCCGCTGTGCCCTGCCTGCTTCTAGCACCTCCTTACCTGGGAATAGCAGAGAGAGTGGTTACATCTGGTGTCCAGAAGGCACAGTTGCAAAGTCACTTCTGCAGGACAGCCTGATGTGTGACATCTTCACTAAATTAGAGGAGGTCATAAAACAGCTGCCAAATGCCCAAGTGTTACAGAAGAGGCATGAATTATTGCAGTCTTGATGGGGGGTTGAGGGGGAGAGAAATGTAAGAAAAAGCTAAGGCACAAGCAGATGTCACTGCTCACAGCTTCTGGAGAGGTGTACAGACTTGCAGGAGTGCAGGATTCTTCCTTTGGTAATTTACGCTCAGTTTGCTTTACAGAAATTAGTTTTTTTGTCATTATGCTTAGGCATATCTCTAAACCAGATGGTGTATTAGTGGTCTGTTTAAGTTTATAGAAAAACTAACATATTTTTAACATTAAGTTTAAGCAGATTCATGTTCAGTAGCTTTGGATTGTCATTCAAAATTCTGTTTTCCACATGAAGACTGTCTCAAGCATTGCCTCAAGCCTAACTTATGCATGCATAAAGGTCAGCACTTTGAGTAGAGTGATACTTAACATACAGAAGTAATTGGTCTTACAGAAGACACTGATCAGATAGTTGCTGACAGTCAAGCTAGTAAGTCAGTGGAGATCTGTTGCTCTGTGTTGCTGATAAAGTCAAGTGTTGATTTGCAGCTCAGGGACAGCTGCCTGGACAGAAGTTTAAGTCAAATGGAACTAGTTCAGATTTTGATTACGTAAGTGAAGAAGAAACCTTTAATGTTTGTGACGTTATTTGTGCCTGGGGATACAGGAGAACTCAAATAGCTACATGAGAAACCATTCTATCTATAAAACGCTAACTGATTATATGGAAAACTTGGTCATTTCAGGTGTCCCCAGAAGTTGTTACTGAATCACAGAATCACAGAATGTTTAGGATTGGAAGATACCTTCTAGTCGAATCCCCCTGCCATGGGCAGGGACATCTTTCACTAGATCAGGTTGCTCAAAGCCCCATCCAATCTGACCTTGAATGTTTCTAGGGATAGGGCATCCACAGCTTCTCTGGACAACCTGTTCCAGGGTCTCACTACCCTCACAGTAAAGAATTTCTTCCTTATGTCCAAACTAAATCTCTTCTTTTAGTTTAAAACCATTATTCCTTGTCCCGACATTACAGGCCCTCGTAAAAAGCCTCTCTATGATTTTTTTATAAGCCCCCTTTAAGTATTGGAAGGCCACAATAAGGTCTCCCTGGAGTCTTTTCTTCTCCAGGCTGAACAACCCCAAGTCTCAGCCTTTCTTCCTAGCAGAGGTGTTCTAGCCCTCTGACCATTTTTATGGCCTTCCTCTGGACTCACTCTGACGGGTCCATGTCTTTCTTGTGCTGGGGGCCCCAACCTGGATGCAGTACTCCAGGTGAGGTCTCCCAAGAGTGGAGGAGAGGGGGACAATCTCCTCCCTCGATGTACTGGCCACCCTTCTTTTTATGCAGCCCAGGATACAATTGGCTTTCTGGGCTGCAAGTGCACATTGCTGGCTCGTGTCCAGCTTTTCATTCACCACTACCCCCAAGTCCTTCTACTCTGCTCTCAATCCCTTCATCCCCCAGCCTGTATTGATACCGGGAGTTGCCCCGACCCAGGTGCAGGACCTTGCACTTGGCCTTGTTGAACTTCATGAGGTTGTCATAGGCCCACCCCTCAAGCTTGTCAAGGTCCCTCCGAACGGCAACCCTTTCCTCAAGCCTGTCAGATTGGTATCATCTGCAAACTTGCTGAAACAATCAGATACCCTAAGAAAACAGTGACCAAAGTGATTTTCATATGTTAGACATGGGTTAGGGACGTTGGTCACAAATTTACTTCCTCTCCTTACTGAACAACTTGCAAAACAGCGGTTCTGTATTGCTGGATTTTTTTTTAAATCTAATTGATTTAGTCCAATCAGGGATAGGATTTTTCTGAAAGTGGCAATATAATTCAAAAAAGAATGACTTCATGTCAGGCGATTCTGTGGCCTCTACTCTAGAGGATCACAGGGAATCTGAATTCCTAATCTCTGAGTCAGTAAATATTTTATTTGTTATAACTGTCCTCATGAAACCTGGACATGCTAAAATGAGGGCAAAATTAACAATAATTCTTAGTTACCTAGTGGATAAAAATACCCTCTTGATGTGGAAACAGATACCTTGCTGCCACATTTAAGTATCTAGGAGCTTTAACAGAAGGTGCTTGTGAATCATGCTTTGGCAGGTTAAGCCATTGCTGTCCTAGCAGTCTGCCTTGTTCTGCCACAGATTACTGTACATGTTGCATGGTTAGCAGAAGTGAATTAGCTGCACTGATACAAAGCCCTGTTGTAGCTTTCGTAGCCTCTTATGCTGAATCTGAGCTAAACCACTGACCTGTAGCATGCAGTGGCTGAGGTATTCCAGGCTGTCAACTTAGCCACAGGGCACAAGGGGAGAACTTAACCCTGCAGTGATTGACAGAAAAGCTTACCTACCTAGTGAAAGACTTGAGATTTGAGACACTCGGCCTCTTTGGCTTTGAAGTTAATAGTGAGATATTATTTTCTGTTTGGTTTCCTAAAGATGTGATTAATGTTTTAATCACTGAGATGATTTTGCTTTATGTCAGTTGGTGATATTTTTTAAGCTGGTTTTAGCAAGATTTATCAAAGGGCTAGAAAAATACTAAGTTCTTGAAGGTTTTGTGAAAAATCATTATCTGGCTAGTCAAAAGACTCACTAAGTATTTCATGCACTACTTGTCATCCCACCAAATGGAGAAAGCATGGGAGGGAGCTGTGGTAGTGTCTACGCTCACTGATGTATACTTCTCCACAATTTTCTTTTAAATCCATAAAGCCAGCTTGTGAGTGGCGCTGCAATCTTCCAGCAGTGAGGTGCCTGTGTCTCTAAGCAGGTGTGGACAGAAGTTGTGTTTCCCAGCTCCACTGAGCTGCTTATAACCCAGCACTGAAGTGAGTCTTACCAGCTACCTAAATTGGGGTTTTCCCTTTCTGTTTAAATATCATTGAGCACTTCTGAGTATGCACAAAAGGCCTCTTCTTATCCCTGAAGTATTTTATCAGACCTGAGAATATTTCTGACAAGTTAGCACTGAAGGAGCCTATTTAGGCTTCTGATGGCATTGACTTTAGTTCTAGAAAGTACTGCACAGCAGCAAGCAGCAATGATCACTTAATTCACTCTTACTTCCTATTTTCAAAGTATAATTCAACAACTGGCAATTGACAGTCTCAGACGAGGGCTATTTTTTTTCCTCTGGAAATGTCATGGCAAATTATGTTAGTTTCTTACAATTTTACCACTACATGCAAGGGAGAGTGAAGTTAATAATCTGACCCAATTCAATATTCAGTCTCACTCTGCAAGGACACTGCAGTAGAAACAGTTTTGGCTCCTCATCCCTTTCAGTAGTCATTGATTTCCTGGGACACTAATAAGCAGTCAAAATCTGAATCTGTAATAAACATCTTGTTTTGTTCCACTCTGGGTGTGTCCTTAGTTTTCCTGAGTGAATTCCAACACTAACTTGTAAGGGTATAATTCCCCATTGTGCTTTCTTCAGCAAGAAAATCAGTTCCTGCCCTTCCTGGCTTGTGGCCTCTTGTTCCTGTTCCCAGCATCAATTAAGTGCTTCATGATTTTTTTCAGTGCCAATATTTGTGGCAGCATGCCACAAAACAGGTTACTGAAACTATCAGGACTCCTAAAAACAAGTGATTTGACTTCAAGCACAATTAAAATGTGCAATAGAAGAAAATAAAATAAAATTAGTTCAATATAACCTTATTAGAGCCAAGAAAGGTTAGTTTAACATACACATTTTAGTTTGGGATATGCGTTGCATAGAAAGCTTGCAGATCCACCTGTTCTTTTCTTCATATAGAATAAGGGACTGCTGTGTCCACAGTATTTTAGTGATGTTATAGGAAATCCCAACACAAGATGATAGACTATCTTGAGGGAGCATTGTGAGTAGAAGCTGAAATATCTCTAAAGTGCTTTGTAAGCAGTGAGTAATTAGTGTGATATTGCTCCTGCCCTGTCGTCTTGAGTGATTTGGAGCACTTTCAGTGCTAGGCTTTCCGCATGCCCTCGCTGAATTCCCACCAAAGTTGCAGGGTGTGATTTTCTTGGCTTTTTGTCCGCTTCTCTACAGGTTTTTTTCCTGGAGCCCACCAGAGGTCAGTGTAATGCCATGAATGCCGAGGAATAGGAACAGGGCAGTAATGCCAAATTTTAGCTAGTTGCTAGCGTCATAGGAATTACTTCAGTGTAGCGGTGGTCTGTCTAGCAGCGTACCTCGTCTTTGTCAGTACCAGCTGAATTAGGGGAAGGATATAAAGCTGGCAATAGGTCAATGCAAAGTCACCTGTAGATGGTGAGACTGTCAGAGATTGGTTAAAGTCCAGAAGCATGAAGCTTGGTTATCTTTCAGATGATGTTAATATCAATTAGCAGCATTGCAGAAATTCTGGAGAGCCAAAAAAATGGCCAAGTCTTGCTAAGCTCTTGTCTCAGTGTCTCCTTGTGCTAACACAGGTCACAGCATATTTGCAGTTTGAATGAGAAAATTGTTTGTTTGATATTCAGTTTCTCACCTTTTGTTCAGTTCTATGTTCTGGTATTATGAGGCAGGATGAACAAGTTCCCAGGATTTGTGCCTTCATTACTTTACATGTTATTACCAGTTTTACCAGTTTTCCATGGAAGAGTTGCACTCCTGTCTTTCAGGCTCACTTTTTCATTATTCTTGTTACGTTTTCCTGAGCTTGTTAGGAAATAATCCCACCTATTTTCAGGTAGAATGCCTGGTAATGGCATACAAAATTCTGGCTCAGTCTGCAGTACTGGCTTCTACAGAAGCACTGTGTTATTGTTGTCGTATCTCCCATTCATTAACGGACATCAATGTTTCCCTTCCTTTTCCCAACAGCACGTGTTCATTGAATAAAGAACTTCACTGGGCTACAGTGACATGTCAGTTTCCTTCAGAACTGATAATATTAATTGGAAACTCTTTAGGACACCTAGCTGTAACATTTTTTCTCCAATGTACTTTACTTTTGATTTGTTGTTACTGAATGTGTTTGCTACTGTATTTGCCTATTCAGCTGACTTCTGCAGGCTCTTCTGAAGTTCCTCTGAGCTTCTATTGGTAGCCTGAATAACTAACTGTTTAATTGTAAAACCCAGTAAAATACTGGCGCTTTAAGAATTCTATTAAATGTGTGATACTTTTTTCTTTCAGCAATTTCTGTAGCCACTCTGTGTCACAAGTCTTCATCTCATGGATTGCATTTGGAGCTTGTTTCCTCAGGGTGAAGGGTTTTTCCTTCCTGATCTATGATTTCTTTCACTATAAGCAAGGCAATAGACTAGGTTATCCTGGAGGAAAAAGGATTTTCAGCAAGTATCTCTTCCCCGCTGTGATGTGAATTGACTGATTGACTATTTCTTTTGTGGTACTTCTAGGACTGAAAGTTTGGTAGAAACAAGTACAAGAAGTGCCTAACCCAGGTTCAAGCAAATCTGTAAGTAAACCAGAGCATCCCCAAAAGAGGACTTATTTACTAATGTGTGAATCTGGGCGCTGGTGCCAAATCACAGACTGCTCCTTTAAATATACTTTTAGGCTAACACTTTTCCACAGGTAGATATAAATAATTCCTACACTTACTGAAAAAGCCACATAAAGTCAATAAGGGAATTGCTGGTGCAGAGATCTCCACAGCAGCATATATCTATTTACTCATGAGTTAAGAAGAAAACTTGAAACTGATGCAGGAAAATGATGCATTAGTCCCTGGTGCAGAGTGTCCACAGTTCAGCTCGGCAGCCTGGTGTGAACTGCTTGGCTACTCTGTGGTAGATGAACCTGCCCCAGCTTCTGCTTGTGAGAATGCAGCCTTTGTGAAGCTAAAGGATTGTTAATTTTTGTGTAGGAGGACTGATTAATTTCAGAGCAAAGCGTTTGTGTGTATATTGGCACTGTCTTGCTCTGTATATGGTATATACACTACACTTGTTTTGGAAAAGTTAACTTTAATTCCCGATACATTCACACATTCTAGAAATAGCTTTTATTTTCAAAACATTAGTTAGTATAAACATATACCCACTCATCCTTGCCAGCATTGTTATGGCTTTGAACTGTTTATTTGTTGTTGAGAAGCTCAGTCAAGGTGGGTGCTAAGTAAACATAATAACTATTTGTTTCTCTAAATTACCACTGTGTAGTAGTGGTAGTGCTCTTAGCTTTTCAGGGTGGTTTGTGAAAGTAGTTTTCTTCTTCCCACAGAAGTTCGGTCTTATTATGGCACTTTGCATACTAGCCAGGAGTAGGGTGTTCAGTTCATTTGGCACTGGACACGTTTGAAATATGGCTTCTAGGTTTTGCTTGACTCCTTTTTTCTGTTTTCGTGGAATAAGGTTCTTCTTCTTGCCCTGTGGAAATGGGCAGGACAAGAGTGAGAAAGATTACAGTATCTTGACTTCTCTTCAGGGTGTGTTCTGTTTGCAAAGTCCCGTGGGCAGGTCCAGGGCTACCTACTTTTTTCTTCCCTGTTCTTCACTTTCTAGTGAAAAGGGGTGGAGGACAGGTGTGTTGTATAGAAAAGGGCTTGCTTATTCTTGCCCAGATAATCAGGAGAGGTCATCTGCGTACTCAAATTACCAGTAGGTTTTCTTGGCAAATGTGTTCTGTAATCATGGCTTTTCTAGCTTTGTCAGAATGGAGCCCATAGTTGTGTTGCAGAGTGATGCAGCAGTGTTCTGCCTTTTGGTTCTGTATAGGTTTAAGAGGTTGCCACAGTTCCCTCTGCACTCACTGTGCTGCCAGCATTTCTCACCCTGAAAAGGGTGCTGGCATATCATTACTGAAAGAGCTGCTGCCTATGTACAAATGACTTCACCTTGTAAGTCACTGTGTCTCTGGGTCACAGGGAAGCAGGGGAAATGGAAGCATAGGGATGTGTGGAACAGGCACACAGAGTTTGTGGTGAGAGCAGTATTCAAAAATGGCCACCTCAAAAAAAGTCAACAAATGACACCAAGTCTTGCATCTTGCCTTTTCTGTAGTGTTCTGACATTTGCATTTCTGGTCCTCATGTGTCCCTGCTAGAAGTTCCTAGTCCTGATATGCTTAGGAATTGCCTAATTTAGACAAATAAGGAAAGAAGTAGTGCCCTTTTAAATCCAGAAAATTTTGACACATGCCTGTGTTTGCCTGATGGCCAATTTTTCTTGTCAATGAGCAGTCTTGTTTTTCCTAATGGTAGCATTGAGCCTTAATTCTTCGCCCCTAACCAGAAAAAGCAGTTACGGGTGTAGTACAGTTCTCTTCTTCTTACGTGGTAGACCTGATGCTTCCTAGAAATCTGGAATAAATTAGTGACAGTTCTTGAGGGATCCTTCGAAAGGAGGCAGCTAGGTGCAGGCTGCAGCTGCCAGAACAATTCTTGCGTCTTGTGACCTGCTTCCACTGAGCCCTGAGGAAAGAGGACAGCTGGAAGGAAACTACAGGCCAGAGAAATTGCTTTGGCTTGCTGCAAATAGCCCACAGGACTGGAAATCAGTTTCATCCATGTATTTTTTTTCCTTCCTTCCTTCTCCCTCCTCTTCTACCACTCACCTCTATGATATTCTTTGATAACCATTGATCTTTTGTGTGTTTCAGTCTATTTTAATATCTTCTTTCTGAGTAGGATGTAAAATCCCAGGAGATTTTTCTTTTTAAATGGCAGCACTTGTGATTCAGAGAATGAAATATTCAATTGTGAGCCTGTGCAATAGTTGAGAAATAAAGCTATCTGCTAGTGGTAAAATGCAGCATTAACATTATTTTACACTAACGCTGCTCATTAACCCTCACCATTGTAGTTTCACTGGAAAAATGTGTTGGCCTGACATAGGCTAAGATAATCAGAGCTTTTCTTTCATTCTGTGATTGCACATCCTGTTTAATTAGGAAATTGCAGACTAGAAGATCCTTTCAGGCTGCAATAAGAAAAATGTCAGTATTAATCTACAATATTTGTCCCATTCACTAAGAGCAATTATGAGCTATGAATTATAAATGATAAATTATACACTGTGGTATTCATCTGTACTGCAACACAAATAGGTTTTCAATTCTTGTGCCATGTATATGAAAACTTCCATAGCCTTATTCACCAGGAAAAAGGGATACAAGTTTTCACTTGTCCTCAAGAGCTATTGGGTTAACTTAGACTAGAACAGCCGCTGGTCACAGGTGTCTATTCTATAGACAGTATTTCTGTTCAGGGACTGTTGAGGACATACCCAGCTGCAATGCAGACATGCACATTCATTACATACCAGGCTGAGCCAACTGAGGGGCTAGATCCCTCAAATACCCACGCCTCCTTGCAGATATGCTTTCTTGCTGGGGCAAATGCAGTGCCAAAACTCTGGAAAGGTAAGTGTAAGACTTTTGTCGTAGTCTTTCTGTTGATCATTATAGGTAGTACTTGCTCAACATATTCCGGTTTTTCTGGTGCTTATTCTGAAATATTTAACTCTTCCTTTGCAGGGTAGAGAGAGATAGGCTTCAAAGCCAAGGGCTATGTGGTGTCGCTGTAGTACACACA
Organism: Pandion haliaetus; assembly: GCA_013401275.1. Lineage (NCBI taxonomy): Eukaryota > Metazoa > Chordata > Aves > Accipitriformes > Pandionidae > Pandion > Pandion haliaetus. The sequence goes on from VYZV01023815.1 coordinate 17,100, forward strand.
GCATTATGGAGCCTGTATTCCTCTGTGGATCTGACCCCTGGTCACCCAAGTCCTGATTCTGCACTGGGATGCACTAAGACCTGTGCATATGACTTGGTATTGGCATGAAGTTGGAAGCTTTTCAGAGCATCCTGATCTCCATATGAAAACAGTTTTCAAACATAGATGTCACTATTTCACTATGTTCGTCTGCCTATTTATCACTATTTAGTGTTGGCTTTGCTTACCAACGTGTAGTTACTGTTTCACTCAGGCTTCTCAATGGACAACTCTGCTGTTACCTGGTCAGGTTCAAATTTGTCATTTAAATGTTTGGAAAAAATGCAGATTTCCAAACTTGACATGGAATTCCCCAGTGTTGTTGTATCAACCATCTCAGCTGGTTAGTATCTAGAATATATGCAGCTACTCTGGAAGTTTGCCTCTAAGCTGGCAACCAGATAAGGCATTTTGAGATAGTATTTTGCCCCAAATAATGGTTACTTCAAACTTAAAAACTCTGCTCTGCCCCAGGAAGTAACTACAACTAAGGCTTTTGTTTCTCAGCAGATCTGCTCACTGGTTTGAGGGAGGATAGGATAAACAAGCATTAATGAACTTTTCCTTCTGTTAACCTTGGATTCAGCTTGTCTAAAAGGAATACATTGAATCCTCTTTTTGTACATTCTTCATGGAGCTGCTTACTGAGTGCCAACTTGTGTAAGTCCTTTGAAAACAATGGGTTTCCCTGTTCCTGCACAAAGGCAAAATCTCTCTCGCTGAATGTTTGTTATCATCATCATATGCAAACAGGAATTAACTCAGCTTGCCTTTCAAATCCCATGCTAAATTTGGGCTTGTCAGAAATTACTTCATTTTAATGTGGACATACTGACATGAAGGTTCCAGGGGGATAATAAATACAGAATGCCCAAAACATGTGCCTAAGAGACACAAGTTAAAAAAATTATTTTACATTATTGTTTTAATACGGAGTTAGAGGAGACAAATTGGAACATCTCAGTTACAACTGATGCACTTCAGAGATGAATGCTTTTACCAGCCACAGATACCAGTTATGCTTCTTTGTGACTTGTTTGGGTGCTACATGTTGCCTTGATGTACTTCTCAGGTTTCCACTGCTATATACAGTCTGTCATCCTGGCAGTTGTGAACTCATGGTCTTCTTTTCTCCTACCACTGAAGTTTGGCACAAGTGTCACTAGGTCTTGTGTGAAAGAAACATATGGTATCACTGTGATTGAGGAGGGATTCCTTGTAGAAGTGTAAGTGCTGGAAGTATTACGTCAGCTGAAGCTTTTTTTTTTTCTTTAATTGTTATTTTTGCTTTATTGAAACTGTCACGTCAGTCTGCAGTCAGGCACCTTGCCACTCCAGCAGATGGGCAGGAACATAAGTAGCCAAAAGAATAGATCTGTGTATGTCTCAAATGTGTGATGATCTGGTTCTCAGAAAGAGCTGTCACTGTAGTTCTTCATAGGGAGCTTCCTTGGCATATGGCTATAAGGGAGATAGTATATTATCACTCAATTACTTCCAAAAAACAAGCTATCAAAAGTAGTGTGCAGTAAAGTTGCTGGGTTTTTTGCTCTAATGAATAGGAGACAGAATGTCTGGAGTTAACAAAAAATCTTTGGTTTTGTGTGTTTTTGTGAAGAAAAGACTGCAATGAAAAGCTGAAGACGGTACTGTGCCATGCCTGAATTGCAACTGAGTAGCTTAAAAGAATTATAGATTTACTTCATCAGCACTGCTTATTCATTTTTGTTTAATATTTATAGCTAGTAATACTTCTAAGGATCAACAAGGCTTGAAAGCTTTATGCAGTGTGCTAATATGTGGTAAATGATTGTTGGTAGTCCCGTATCCCATGCAGCGTTTACAACCCAGAAACAGACAATAGGTAACTGGTGCTGGAGCAATTGAGCAGCTGGAACACAGGCATAGTTAACACAGAGACTGGCTACCACAAATGTATATAATAATATGTTTTCTTTAAACGTGGAAAGTATTAGAGATTTTGCATTTCAAATAATATTTTTTAGAACTTTTCCCTTGCCAGAAATTCTTTTAGCCTCACAGCTGTTCCACTCAATGGGAGTATAAAAAAGTCTACAATTTATACCTTTCCTTAAGTGAAAGATCTAATCACTTCTCCAGTTTTTTGTCCAGAAGGTTATTCAGAAGAAAGAACACTTGATAAGTTCCTTTTTTATTATTACAGTTGTTGTTTTGTTAGCCTATTTTCCTAAGGAAACAAAACCTTTGTGATCAGACTTTCTGGCTGCCAGGCCTTCCCATAGTTATTAAACCCTTTTGGACATTTTCAGCTGATTTCAAGGGGGAGAAAAAAAAAATCTTAGAATGAGGTATACTCCTAGAGATCTAACAAAAACGATTGGCTTTATAGAAGCAGAAGTCCTCACTGAGAAAAAGACAGACAACTCGGCTGTTAGATGTTCTGTTCTGCAGCCCATTAGCGAGCCAACAGTCACACATACAGTTGCATATTAGCAGCTGCATGTTCTATTTCTTGCCTTGTGAGGGTGTTGCCCGAGGATACAGAGAACAAAGGACATATCCCCATAGGAAGCCTTCTTGTTAGTTCTGCTACCCACAGAACAACCTGTAATACTTACACTTTTAAGTGATGAGAAAATCAATATTTTCAAAACAGAAATTGATCCAATGCAAAATGTGAAATAAGATCTTTCTTCAGGACTGCTGATGTATTGGGCTGGCCGGATCTACATGGGAACATTAGAGAATATTAAACCAGAATAATTAATAGTATTCAATCAGAACAAACAAGAACATCCTTTAGTGTTGTAGGGGGATAGGAGGTTGGGTCTAAGTCTTGACTTTCTTCTTTCCTGCACATTTAGAGGAATGTATGGCCTTCACTTAATGCAGACACCTGCAAGGTACTGTTAAATTGGGTCATTCAGGCATTAACAGTAGTGTAGCCTTAGCAGTGTGCAGCACTGCAGAAGCTAGCTGCACAAGTGTTTATTTGTGGGGACAGATTGTACAGAACCTCACACTGGTGCAATTGCAGTTAACCTGTGTGAAGCCTGCTTGGATCATCTCCAGGAAAACCTCTGGCTGCAGGGTAGATATGTCATAGCCCACTGCACACAGCCCCAAAGGCAAGTATCAGATAATTCACTTGCCCTTGAAATGGGGGAATCTGAGTATGTGTGCAGGAGCGCCAGTTATTGGTAAGCATTGATGCTGAAGCCTAGCCAGACATGTACTGTGGCACAGCCTAACGCTCATTCTGGATGCTTCTCCAAATTCTAAGTTGCTCATGGACACACTTTTCTATTTTTGGAACTAATCTTCTTTTTTCATTCTTACAGATAAACCAAGAAACATGCAGGGTCCAAATTGAAATCACTTGTTAAATCTAGACTAATTTTTCATATATCTCTGCCCATTACCTCTCCATTTTCAGTTATGCCCAGATGACTCAGATAAGAATGGAGCCCTGCTGTCCTAGATGTGAATAAAATCCTTAAAAATGCCATTTCCAGCCTCAAGAACTTGTTATCTGCAGGCCTGATCAGTAGTGAAGAGCTAGTGAAAACAGTGTCATTAGATTACCTGCATTCCTGCAGGGTAACAGTGCTGTTAGTTGTATGCTTAAGGTTAAGTGTGCATAAATATAGGATCTGGGCCTATGAAAGTAAGTGATTTGAAAATAAAGAGAAGAGGCATACAATTAAATCTGAATGTTAAAAGTAATCCGGAAACATGTCCACATACTTTTACATTCTTTGTGTTGCTATTACGTAGTTGTTTAAAAATTGAAAGTAAAAGCAGTTAGCTTACATGTGAAAAGCATTTACATAAAAGACAAGTTTGTTAGAGAAGGAAAAATAAAATACTTGTACGTGGATTTTTTTATTTTAAGTAAAGAATGCAGTACCTTCTAAAGAAGCAGTATAATGCACTTGACTGCTAGAGTGATTGCATAATGCACCATGTAACCAAGCTGTTTTCTGACCAACTATAAAAAAATGCACCTGAAAGCAGATTGGACCAGGACATCGTTTTATTAGTTCTTGGGCATCTTTCCTCTCTTTTTTTGTAGAGCACTATACATGCTATGTATCTGAGCTAGCCTGGAAGCCGTAACTTAGAGGATTTTAGAGGGATAGCTGTATTTTAGGCCTAGGTTAAAAAACTGCCAGAGAAAGCACTGTTTCTAGTCAAGGGATACTCACAAATATATGTCACTTTGCCTGTGGAATAACTCCACTGAACTCAGATGCAAAGCTGCAGATTTACACAAACATAAGTCAACTCAGAAACTAGGCATTTGTCTATTATCATTATCTGATCTTAGAAAGATAAACAGTTACGTTAAAAAGAGGCCACAGCAGGTCAGGATTGCAGAAAGCTTAATTTATTCAACTCAAAAAGCAAGGACTAGCCACTTAAAAAGCCATGTGATTAAGATGACTCACTCTTGGCAGCAACATACCACACTAGAAAGGAAAATCGTCTTAATTCCAGTGCTGTAATACTAAACAGGAGCTCCTATATACCATCAAGAAGATGAGGAGGACTTAGGTCTATAGGTTCAAGTGAACAGAAAATTTGGCCATACCTTTGTGCTTACTTTAAAATGATCTGGGAGAAGTTCAGAAAAGTTCACTATATTACATCATATACCAGATTGTATTTTTGCATGCCAAAATCATGTCCTTGGCTTGTGCTTTTTTACGCAAAGACATTCCATCATAGCGTGTTGTGATTTAAGTGAAGCATTACACAACTTTACAGATGGACCCTTGTACTAAGAAGAACAAGACGACACGACTCTATGAACTTTATTTCATGGGACAAGTACCTTCCTGGTGATGTACGCTAACAGGGGATGAAGATCACATGGAGGCTTGATACGACCTTGGGCAGATTAAGAGTGTAGGGGAGTGATGGAGTTTCTTCCATAAGTGGTGGAATCCTTAGTAATTATGATTCTACCTCTTTTTTGTTTTTATCTCTATGCAAACTTTCAAAATTATTTTTGAAGTGGCTTGTGAAGTGTTTTGGTTTTTAATGTAAGAGTTGTTGTATCTAGAGTGGAAGAAAATAAAATTAAAGATATGCAGACCCAGGCCTTGTCACTCTCATGCTGAAGATAGCCTCTATTTATGCAGAATTTCCAAGCAGTCCTGATGCCATCACTTGTTGACTATAATTTGCAGCTGTATTGAGTCAGCTGTTTCTGACCAGCTTAAATGCTGTGTCTTCTTTTGTGGGTATGAGAAAGCTCTCATTGGCTCCACCACTGCAGACCCAATCTTTATTTTTCTGAATTTGGGCTTGATGCTGTGAGTTCCTGAACACCTTCAGAGTTACTTCCCTCTGAATTAGAGAGGTGCAGTACCTCAGCCTGAGAGAACATGCTCTGCACAGAGACTGAGCCCTTCTCATCCCTAGACAGCTACCATAGTTACCTTCCAAAGATCAGGACCTGTGGCTCACACAGCTTGTGCAGCTCAGCACATAAAGCTGTATGACTGTGTAGCGCAGAGCTCTGCATCAGCCACTGTCCATGCAGTGTGAACAGGGGCTGTGGAGGGTACCTGTGTGTCCTCAGTGTGGCCCTGGGAGGCTGGAAGCAGATGGAAAGGAGAGTGAGCAGATTTTTCCTCCTGGCAGAAGTAAGACTTTCTAGTATGTCTGATCTTGTAGAGAATGACAGTTCAACACAATTATGCAAGGCCCTTGATCTGCTCAGCAATCAGAATTGTGCTTCACATGGCTGCCATGAAAACATAAACTTTTGTTTCCATAGAGTTTTGCTAACCCCCTTTTGCAGACGCATATACACACAGAAATTCATGATGCATACAGGTTATACTATTTAATGCATTCTGTGAATGAACTTCCAAATCAAGGCACTCATTATGTTTTGTGCTGAAAATATTTGCTGCTTCATTGCTATGGTTCAGTATGGTTGACCAAACTATTTGCAGAAAATGGAACTAATGGAGCACTCACAATTTTTTACTGAAGTTCAGTTGTTTGTGTGCTTTGCTGTACAGATAACCTAACACACCAAAATCAAGCCTTTGTGTAAAGAAAGATAGTAACCATGTGTTTATCTCAGTATGGTCTTGATGGAAAAGTTCACTGGTAGGGAGTAGGTTTAGCTCTGAAAGATGGCATATACAGGTTATGAATATTAGAAATATTCTCTGGAATTGTAATATTTTTAAGTACACCCTTGGTTTTTTTATAAAGATGTGTAATGTCAAAATGTAAATTGGCCATTACATTGTGCAAAAGAGAATATAATTCTTTATCTTGGACCTGTCATGTTTTGTATGGTGCGGCAATACTGAGGTATTTTCCAGCTAAAACCTCAATAGGGAGACTTACACATGCTGCATTCCATCTGGCCTACCTTTAAGTTTATATGAATGCAGGATTATTAATCTGATAAATAGGCTAACCCCCTAAAATTTAGGGTGACTTCGATGATGGTAATATGCAGTTCCCGTTAATTTATCACCTATGATATTTATTGCAACTTTTGAAACCTCTAAACTGAACAAATTATTAGGGAAAAAAAAGAGCATGACAAAGAAATGTTTCTTTCTCTTTCTCAAAATATACAGTTATATAGTTTTTTTCTCCAAAATAATCTCTATTCATGAGCCATTATTAATATAATTTGATCCAGTGTTTGCCTGAGCTTTGGAATTTTAAGGGAAAACATGCTTTAAAACTGCAATGTTTGGTATGTTTGAAAACTGTAATGTTTTAAAAGACTTAAAACGTCAAATCCATTTGTTTTTTTATAAAAGCTAGCTTATATAATTTATTGATGGCTTTATGATTCCTCTGTAGCACAGTAATTTGGATACATGATATGTAAGAAAAAAAATGCTGTAAGCAGAGAAAAAAATTGCAGATCCTATACAACATTGTCATATTTCAGTGTTCATTAATTCTGTTTTTATATATATGGTGTGTGTAGTGTATAGAAGTGAGATGAACATGGTATAGACACTATGAGGAATTATGTAACACCTCGTGGTGTTTTTTACTAATATTTAGTAATTTTTTTTTTTTTTCAGAAATTACTGATAATATAACTATATATGTGATAGAAGAACAACTGAGCTTGCCTTTAAAATACTAGGATTGGCTATTCAGGATTCAGCTGTGCTCCATGTTTTCTTCATACTGTTTTCTTGTGTTGAGATCAATCAATACAGTTCTAGAGTGGGATATTATCTACCTCTTACCTGTGACTTTGACTCATGTTAGTATATCAGCCATTCCAAACACCACTTGAAAAAGCCTGTGTATAGACTGTTGGGGAATGTGGTACAAATGTGATGTGATAAGCCTACTTTTTTTTAACAGAATTTGATTCTAGTGTCTTAACATCCCCGGGACAAGGACAAAAGATACCAACAAAAGCTGGCTAAGAGTGCCTGAAAATGTATTCTTTCACAAGTGAAAGGCAATGGTCAAATAAATGCCTCAGGCAAACACTCTGAAACACTTGAAATCAGCATTTCTTTACAACAGATTGAAGTAGTGCTTGGTGACAATCTTTTGTGAGTATTCATTAGCACAAGGTGACAGAAAACAGATGCCCTGTACAGATACAGAAAGCTAAGTAACAATGCTATGCTCAAGACTTTAGTGATAGACGAAAATGTTACTGACAAATAGAGGGCAGAAGAATTTCTGCATGAGCTGTGTTTTCAGCTACTCAGTGGGATCAGAAATCTCAGTACAGTTCCGTGGGAGGTGGGGAGTGATGCTCCATGGCAGTGAACAGAGTACCTTCCTGGGTAGAGCTGCCAGTGTTTTTCACCTTGCAGACTAAAAAGGTCCTCTAAAAAGGACTCTGCTAGTTGTGCCTTTTATTCTTAACCTTAACCTTTTTTCATAGAAATAATGCATGTGTCCTCAGGTTGAAAACCACTGACCATGGCTGGTCTTTTCAAATGTGGCCAGTAAACTCAGAGGAACAGTTCTGTTACTGGGGGTTAACATAGCTGATGCACGTTGCTTAACATCTCTAAAACTCAATCCTGGTGTATCTCATGCTGAGCTTCTAAAAATGGAGGTAACCAGAACGAATACCTGAGGCTGAAATGTTGGCTGTGAGTACATTTTTATGGACAGATACAAAAAGGGAATACTTTTGCTCTGGCTGCACTTAAAGTTGCCTGGAAGTGGGCCAGCTTTGGCCTGCATATCATATAGCTTCATTACCATGGCTCTGAGCCTGAGTTAATAAGCTGTGCTGAGCAAGTTCATGTGTCTCTGCACCTGTCTCCAGAGCTACTTCAGGAGACAGAAAAAAGGATGTGTCCTTTGGGGAAAGCTGAACACTTCTTTTGTGATAATTAGAAATGTTTTCTTTTAAATCTACCCTATTAATCTAGGAGGTTTTCAAATTGATGAGCTCAGTTAGAGAATGGAGCTTGTGTAAGAAGAATTTATCCTGAAAAAAAGTCCAGCTCATTTATTTATATTGCAAAGCTCCTTGCCTCATGCTGTATCAACTTCATGTCTTTTAATACTGATATCCTCAAAAGTTGGGTATTTTTGGATACAAAAGTACTAAAGGCCCCCAAATCATATGTTTATTTAAAATAGTTTCCATGTGATGGCACCACAGTCAGTGGAAGAACAAAAAAGCTACTTTACCATAAACTTTTTGCTTTTCATTTAACACTCAGATCACATAATGAGAATGTTGTACTTTCTACTGCTGGTCATACATATACTGATACTTTGAAGTTAACAGGAGTCCTAGTTCCTTTGCACTTTTCAAGATTAGACCTACTACACATGGAGATACTTCAGTTGCAAGTAAAGCTTGTTCAGAATTGAAATAAATTTGACTAGCCTCATTTATAGCAATTAAATATTTTGTAGACATAAGCTTGATTTGAAATGATGAACCTCAACTAATCCAAAACTTTGCTTTTTCAGTAATTGCCATATTGCCAGCAGTCAGGAGTTTAAATTGAAATAATTAGTCACATCACAGTTGTGGTGTCTTTTGTAATGCATGCTGATGTACTTTGTAAAATGAATGTCATAAGTGTATATTTTCTATTCTCTTTAGTGAGGCTTTTACTTTATAAACTCAGATAAAATATAGAGTACATCTGAATCATACTTTGGTACTACTTCATAAGCTGCTATTCATGAGCAAAAAAAGTTGTCATGGAGACTTGAACTGGGAGATGCAAGACAATAATTTGATTCAAATCCTTTATTCAATGAATGTGTTCTCTTTCTGTTAATTAATTGTGAAGGATTTGTGGTTTCCTTGTATTTGTCTGTTATTTGAAATAAGTTGCTAAGCAATTTCTATTAATAAAATTTCTGAGTACTTCTTTGCACGCATTTAATATATGACACTGAAAAGGCTTATTAGTTTCAGTTGAAAAGAAGGGTCACATGATATGGTGTGTTGCTTTTCCCTGTGCATCAGGTATGTTTCTCTTCCCTTAAGAAATTTCCTTCTTTCCTAGGTTCATGTTTTTGATGTGAATACTTCTAATTTTTGAATATTCACTTAACAGTCCATGTTCTGGGGCACATTCCTGTCTGCACACACATATATTATTTGTTGACTATAAGAAGGCAAAAGGAATTAAATTTGTTACTTGGGCATTCTGTAGTAGGATTTTTCTCCCAAGCTGATTGATTAATTAGGAAGCAATTTATTTGACAATATATGACCTTAGTGTTTCACAGAGGATCTATTCCAGTGAAATGCATTTCTGTCACGAGTGGAATACTGTAAATTTGAGAAGAGTCATTAACTTAGGATTTGTTTTTTTCCGTAGTCTTATTTAGGAATCATAAGCAATTTTTACAGTATATTTTGCTGATCAATTTCTTGTCAGGTAGGTGCAAAAGTTGTTCTGATAGATGAATAAGTAGCTGTGCTAATGGCTGTTTTTATAAAGGCTGAAACTGAAATACAGCTGGGTATTTTTCTGTGAATTAGTCAAATGTGGACAGTTCAGGCTGCTTGGCTTTGTATTCCAGTTTCTCTTAAATATCCACCTTCTTCATGATGACCATAGTATTTTTCTTAATATTAGATCTAAAAATTTTAGATTTTTTTCTAATGGTTGGTGAGCATTAAATATACTGGACTGACAGCCATGGAAACTAAATTCCTCTGTGAATTCACAGTTTTAATCTAGGCCGCACAGTTGCTCCAAGTGAATTTTTTGTAACTGAACTGTTCTCATGGGCGTGTTACATTTCAGAGTGGAAAATAACTGTTTCTGCTTCACAGGGCTCTGCAGTCTTTTCTGTGTTCTGACTTTTTATGTAACTTCGTGCTCTTTTATCCCCCCAGTCATACTCTTTCCCCCCCTGCCATATCCGCTGTTCTAATCTACATGAATTTTTAAAATGTGTTTTCCACCAGGGTTGTTCCCTGGGTCTTGACACTGAGTGCACCCAGCAACTGGTATTAAGCATGGTGTAATTTAGTTCTGTTCTGAAGAAACGCGGCTGGCGCAGTAGCTGGGTGGCTTTTGGCCACCAGTAGCCTGACTGCCTTGTCAGCAGTTTCAAACTCCTGGGAGATGGGCTGGCTTTAGTAGTTTCCATTCCTGTATAAGGTATCCTGCAAAAAGGACTCATGTCCGATAGAAAGAGTTTGCCAGCATAATTTTCTTAACAGAGCTGCAATTTATATGCAAATTTACTAACATACACGAGCAAAAGCCTTTTTTTTCTTTTTTTTCTGCATGAAATATGTCTTTAACTTTTTTTGACACTATGACACTAACCAACATTTCTAGATATGTGGCTGCAGCATGCTACATGGTTTAAGGATTTATGATCTTAAGATTCAGACATCTAGGTGAGCATTCTGCTAATCAGACAATCTCTGAAGAGATAATACATTAAACATTTGGTTAATAATTTCTTAAAGAAGTGATATCATAGATTTTATTTCAACTGGGCTTTACACAAATATAATTTTTTGGCTTGTTTGGAACCTGAGTGCCTGTAGAGACAAATATTAAGTACTAGCAGCACTGTGAGTAAGATGGACACTCTGTATGAAAGATGGGCTGCATTAGCAAGAATGCAACCACCAGTGATTAATCCCTTCTGTTTATGCACTTTTGAGGCCACATCTGGACTACTGTATACAATTTTGAGACCCCAGTACAGGAAAGATACTCCCAAGCTTAAGAGAGGTCAGCAGAAGATGCTTGGAGCACATAACATATTCCATGACTGAGGGAGATGGGTCTGTTTGGCTTAATTTTCAGAAGACTAAAGGGGGATCTTACTGTAGTCTTCAGCTGCGAAATGGGGGCTGTTTAGAGGATGAAACCATACTGCTCTTAGGCATGTATGCTTGAAGGACAAAAGACAACAGTCCCAGCTTGCAGCAAAACTGATTCTAACGATAGAAGGCAAAAAACTTGTTCACTGTGGGAGCGATTGAACACCGGCACAGGTGCCCCAAGAAGATGTATAATGTTTATCCCTGGAGATTCCATGTTCTAGGCCAGGCCCTGAGCAGCCTAATCTGACTCAGAGGCTAGCCCTGCTTTGGGTAAGAGGTTGGACCAGATGACATACAGGTACAACTTATGTGATTCTAGTTGAATAAAGAGTAAATGTGAACAAGATGAGGAGGGAATTCCCCAAGCACTACTCACTTTCTATGGGGTTTGTATTTTCAAATTCATCTTCTTGCATTTATTGGTGGTAAAAATCAAGTGATGTAAGTGGTATTTTGGATGACACCTAATTCCAGCTGTAATAGATCTTTTTGAAGAAAAGCTTTAAATTTTGAGATTGTAAGTCTTTTTTTTTTTTTTAAAGTAGATAGGATCTATTGAAGTAGAACTTTACATCGATGTAACATTTTCATGTCTTGTCAGTTATTGCATCTCTTTCTTGCACTTCAGACCATCCATTGCAATTATCACAACATCTGAGTCTTGGAACATTAGTGATAAACAATTAAACTTCTTATTAGCTAGCTAGCTTTAAAAATAGACTTTATTCTCTATCTTTATCATCCAACAACACCTGTGATGGAATTTGAGTTTCATTTACCCCTTCAAATGCACAAACCATGAAATTACCCAGGAGAATAAGATACTGAAAGTCTATCATGAAAAATAAAAACTGGAAAGTATAAGACTTGTGTGTTCCATGCACCATCCATAGTAATTATATCCTTGCCTCTCCCCTTCTGTAGGAAAGGAAGAAGCTCTTTTTCTGACAGTTATTTGGTAGAAAAGCTCCCTTCTCTTCTGTAAGCATCCCACTTCAGTGATTTCTAAACATGTGGCCAACCCACTGTGTGTGGAGAAAAGAATGTTGGATAGAGAGGAATCAAAGGTTCATTTTGATAATGAGAATTACATATATTTTTAAACAAAGATATTTAGTTTGATACAGGTCATGTATGAGTCAGTAATGGATAGTTTGGAAAGCTAAGATAACTTTCAAGCCTTTTCTATAAAGCTCCCTTAATTATGCTTCATTTATTTTTATTCTGAATTTGGACCCTGGCTTTATTTACAAAAGAGGCTCATGGGGAGTTGAAGAGAGAAAGCTTTTGGTCTCCTGGGTGGGCTATAAAACATGGTGTCTCTTGCTCATTTTTCCTCTGCTTTTCTTTTAGGAAAAGCTTCCAGCTGTCTCCAAGTAATGATTAGATGTTGGTTATAGTAAGAGAGGGAGAAGTTAGATAACTGGAGCAAAAATATAATTGGGGTCAATTTATGGAATACCACCCATCCTCCCGAGAGATGGGGAAAAAAGAGAATGGGAGAAAAGTAAAATATCTGACTGAAAGTGTTTCATGGGCAAATATGCTGTTTCTTTTTTCCACCCGTTTCCCGATCTAGACCATACAATTGCTTAACAATTAAATAATTCAGCAATTATCTAAATAACAAATTATGGAAAGCTTAATTAATGAGAATACACCCATTCGAAACATGAACAAATGTAGAACAGCAGGGAATAGACCTACCCACACAAATTCTCCTTCTTCCTGAAAGACGTTAGACAGATAATTGCCTTCCTTTTGGTCCAAGTGCCTAGAAAAGATTTGGGGCTTTTTAGGATATGCCAGCGAGGAAAAGAAGCTGAGCATCGAGCTGGGTTTGTTTGTACTGGTTTGTTTGTTTGCAATGACACAGAGAATTTGAATTTTTTGAGCAGAGGAGGAATCCAATAATTTCCTCCTCACAGTCTTTTAGTTTAGGATCTAGCTTGTCTTAGTACCTCTTTAAGGGCCCCAAGCAAATCTAGGGTTTTTTGTCCTCCTCTGTCAGCATCTCACTCCTCTTCTAGCTGAAGTGTCCTGCATCCAGTCAAGCTTCCAATAAAAACATATCAAATCCCTTTTACCTATAGCAACAGGATTCCTTTTGCCTTTGTTTTCAGCAGGAAAACATACTTAACGTTTGCTGCAACTACTATCTTCAGTGAAGGGAAATGGTTGAACTTCCCCAGTTCAATGAGATTTAATTCAGTGTCTAACAATACCCATTGCAGTGGTCTAAAAAATCCCAGGCAGTTTTAGTTGAAAGATGAAGATGTCCTGGAGCTTGGGCCCTAGAAGAAAACATCTGTCATCATTCCCTTTCTTTTATTTTTCAGGGCTCCAGGTGGAGCAGCACCTTTGGCAGAAGCAGTAACAGTATCCCATGAGAAAAGCACCATTTTTCCAAATAGGCAGCTCTCATGCTATTCAGGTCAGAGATTATGCTGTTAAATGTCATCCTAGAATCCAATAGACAACTAATTATAGTCAAAGAGTGCCAGTCCTATGCACTCTCAGAAAGTGATAATGATTAAAAAGCAAATCCATTGTCACTTTTTCAAGTTTGGAAGAGGAAACATTAAGACCACGCTGCAGTACAATAACGTAAGTGAGAGTAAGGTGTGGGTAACAACAGAGAGGTCTAAACTCGAAATCTTTGTTCTAGGACCAAGACCAGACATGGACGGGAAGGAGCTGCCTTGGCCATTGGAGTAATATGGTTATCTTAACCAACTGGGAATCTAGCAAAGGTCTTGTAAACGAGAAAAAGAAGCATGAAAAGAATTTGTTAATGTGTGATAGGGTATTTATTATTACTAAGCAAGAGTTGAGGTCAAATGAACAGTTGACTTCTTTGGACAATCATAGTTTTTCATAGGGGACTGAAGCAGTGGGCTTAAGTCCCAGTGCTGGCAGTGTACTGCCCCAAGCTGTTTCCCAGCCATCTCCTGGAGATCACCACCCTTATGGCAAAGAACATCTGGATGATGACCAGTGAAGCCACTTGGGCCACTGCTGTTTCCAACCTGTTACAGTGGCAATATAAAACTTGGTCCAGGTTCAACTAGTATTCCAGTTCGTGAACTGCAGTGATCTGGGAGCTGTTTCACCTAGAGCTCAGATGTCACTGTTGCATATTGGTGACCTCCAGGAGAGTAGGGCAGACAACTGGTAACCAAAACTGCTGTAGCCACCTAACAGCAGCATCCTCTTTTCAAAAGTCAACACCATAAAGTTGTGCTGAAACTGTTCATTGTGTGGGCTGAAAAGAATGGTATCAGATTTGGAGACAGTGAGGAATTCCTGTTGAAGCAGCTGCATTTGGTCTTAAAATCCTTACCCACATCAGACAGAGCATGGCTGAGCAGACAGAGGGGGATGAAGCAGGGCTGCAGTGGAATAATAGCTCCCAGCAACACTGAGTTTAGTTGTCAAAAAGCCATGCAAATTCTATCAAATATTTGGAAAGATGAAATAGATGCCTGCCAAGACATAACCTGTCAAGAAGCCTATGGCCTGGAGAACTCAAATGATTTGTTTTTACACACCTGCATAGTCACTAGGCAGGTTTCTGTGAATTGCCCCAAAGCTGGAAATAAATGACTTTTTCATTACCTTCACCTATGTGGAAACCTTCTATATCATGGGAAAAGTTCTTTGAGAATGCAGCACTGATGGGACCAGGATTAAAAATGTGTTTTAAATCAAACAGAAGGGAGAACAAAGAGTGAAATACAGACTATAAAGAAAGCAGATGGTGTCTGATATGATCTAGTTCAAACTTGTAGTTGCTTCACCTCTGTTCACAGTTTTAGCAGAGGCCTTCAGGACTAATAACCCACCCAAAAGCTGACATATTTTTATTGTCTTAATAATCTTCTTTCTAAGTGATGGTTGAGACCCTCAGTGTACATAAACAAAAATGTTTACACTGTGTTCATGCCTGTTGGTGTAAGTACAGGTATCTAATTACTATTTTTGCACAGCTTTGGTAACTGTGAGTGAAAATTGGCTAAAGCCACTGCTGTTTTGTTGATGTTGTTTGGTTTTTTGTTTGTTGGGGTTTTTTTTTGTTTGTTTTTTTTAAGATGCTTGCTGTTTCAAGGGTCAGATTTCAGTGTATATACAGTAATAATCCCACAGCAAATCCACACTGTAAGGTTGTGTTCAGTGTACTTGAAACAGGAGCATACATATTGGAAAGGTGTGCTTAATTATGTGTATGTTTCTTCCAGATATTTGAAGGGGATAACTACATGTTTGCCTGCAAAGCCCCGCAATGCTGTTAAGATAGGTCAAACAATAGGAGTATGGCTATCTGAGCTCTTACTCATGTTCCCTTTTTGGTCATAGCTGGGCTAGATGCAGCAGATTCCACCAGAAGTATTCTAAGAGGCTGTGCTGTACCCCAGCTGCTGGTTCCCCTATATTCATGTCATGTCAAGTCAATGTCCGGCTGTGGGCTGCTGCTGGTGAAAGGGGACACACTGCCTTTCTTGCCCCTACTGCTTGGTAGGGGATAGATAAGTGGAGAGTGATCACTTTTTAATCTGTGACATATGTCATCTAACTTTGACAATAACCATGAGCCGGAGTATTCAGCAGGGCACAGGCACAACGCAGTGTCAGTCTGTTCCTATGGCTTCTAGAGAGGATCTGCCTTATGGCTTGTCAAGTCATGTTTGTGGACAGAGCAAGTCCTGGACTACTGTCACTGAACTATGCAGATAATTCCTGTGCCTTCTATATATATTGCACGTGTTTTTGCTTTTTTTTCTGGAGTTGGATCTAATGCATAAGGACATCAATATGCTTAGCTCACCTCAGAGCACAACAGCATTGCATTGCTTAGACTGACAGATGTCTTGCACATACATAGTGAACAAAGAAGGCCAGATAAAGTGACTGTATGCATGCAAATGCCCCAGAAAAAGCAAAAAGCTCAGGCAACTCAGGCTTGATAATTTATCTGTTGCAGCATTTTTGTTGGTAGCACAGCTCTGTCTGCTAGAGGTGCATTGCCATCAACGCCTTTGTCCATATAATTATTAACATGATAAAAGGCCCATGAGGCCACAGTCATGCTTAGTGCTCCACAGTCCTCAGCACTCTACCGATGCCACTCTACAGTCAAAAGCCCTGTCCTGAAGAGTGGTCTGGGACTGTGGGGTACTATACTTTCTCTGTCTAGTTTCAACAGCACAGCAGAACCGAAGACTTTGACACCTGTGGCTGTGTGTGAGAGAAGACCTGGACATGTCACAGCCAGTCTGCTATGCTTTTTACTCCTCTTTTTTGCCTGCTCTGTTTTAACTTGTTTTCTAGGTGCAAGCAAGTTCTCAACCAGGATTGAATTTTCATGCCTGAAATAATTTTTTATACATTCATACTGAAATAATACATCTACATACTGATGTTGTAAACAGCATTTTCTGTATCTTACAGAAGTTTGTAAACTTATGTGCTTTATTGGTGCTTGTTTTCCCTACAATAAAATCCGTCTGCACTTGGAGCAAAGAGATGAGGCTTGGCTGAACACAGAAGTATTCCTCTCTGTAAATTCTTATTCTCTTTCCAGGAATTAAGAGTTGCTGTTTGCCCTTGCCTATTATCTTGTCTCCATGGCCTTGATAAATTGTTGGAATGTAAGAATTCAGTGAACACTAACCTTGTAATTCTGCTTTGCTCAGTTTAAGACTGTTTCTGTGGCAGCAGGAAATGAATTATTTCAAGAAAAGTATTTGGCTCTGGAGGTTTTCTTGTAGATCTAATATTGTTATCTTCAATAAGAGGAAAACAAATGGAATCAACTACTTTGTTGAACCTTTCTGTACTGTAAGCCTGTTCATGTATGTATATTTACTGTCTAATTCTATATGCACTTGTCCACACCATAACTGGGGTCAGACAGGTCAAGCAATGCATCGTTATGTTCACAAATGAAACATTATCTTTTGCTATATACCAGACATTTCATATCAGGATGTATATCAATAAGCAGTTAATCATACATAAATATATTAAAAAAGCAGAAATTAACTATTTTCCAGATATATCAGGGGAGGGGAGGAAGTCTCCCATGATCTCTGATAAGCTGTGTTGAGCAGCAGCTAACACCGCAGCATACAAGTTACAGTGAATTTGTCACTGCAGTCGACCCTGCTCTAGATGAGACATTGATCACAGAGCATAAAATGGACCCATAGCCTGTTTCTTCAGTACAGCTCTGCAGTGAATAAGACAAGATTTTATCTCCATGGCTTATATGGGTGTTTGAGTAGCTGAAGTACTGACAGCACTATCTATAATTCAGTGGTAAAAACTGTAACACTATACACATGAATGGCTGCTGTTCAAATACCAGGGTGTCCTCAGACTGGACCAGTGATATGCACAAATATTTTTATCCTCATCTGGCAGATTCTGAAATTGAAGGAGGGAGTGAATGTCTCACCTCAAATCACTCAGCAAGTTAGAAACTACCCATGAGTGTTTAATATATATTAGATAATATTCTGTATAATTTAACATATATATTTAATATATATATATTAAACACTCATGGGTAGTTTCTAACTGTGTGTGATTCACAGCTGTGTGAATCCCTCCTTCAGTTTCTGAATACATAATTAATAAACCCATCAGTGTTTATATTCTAATTTTTTATCCTTCTGTTATTTTTTCTCATTTTCTTGCTGTTCTTTCCTAGTTGGCAGTAGACATGCACCTGGTAGCTGCCATGTTTTAAGAGGTGCTTTCTTTAGCTCCGTCAACTAATCTGCTGCAGGCACTCAGAAACCAGCAGTCTGCTAGGAGCATTTCTGAAAATCTTCTCTAAGTTGTACTTGAAACTGCCAGTAACTTTAGATTTGATCTATGAATTGAGTAAAACTTTTTAATCTGTAATTTAATCAAAAGCCTATGGTCCCTGACAATTTTGTCTGGCTAATACTTTATTTTGGGATATATAACAACATAACAAGAAAGCCACTAAAAACAAACAGCTAGCAAAATGATCTGGTACTCATTCTTCCTGCAAGAATTATACCATAAATGTAAGTAGATCAGATTTCAGGTGGGATGTATATAAAGTAAAATATGAATGCAAGAATAAATTGTTTGCTTCTATGAAAACAAAGGCTGTGGAGTTAGGCTTACCCATTTATTTACCATGTGGAGAAAATATTTACTTCTAACTCATTTATAGACTCCTTCTCTTCCAGCAATATGGAAGCAGTTTTGTGGTCAGTGGGATCTGCTGGATGTCCTTTCCTAGTTCAAGTATTAGATATAGTACGTGAGGTATGCAGTCCTGTGTGTAATGTACTCCATCTGTTACAAGACTGAAAGGAACATTTGGTGCACATGCCTGCCAAATGAACTGCTGTGAGCTGCCAAAGTGTAACATGTTAAAAGGGAGAGAAGGTTGAATTTCCTGATTCTCTGATGCCTGAGAATGTGGCAACTGGAAAATAATTTCTAGTGTGGCTCACAGTGAAAGAATACAAAATTATTTATATTCCCCTCTCTCTGGTGTTTCCAGTCATTTCCCCCCCTTTCACCCATGTCCACAGTTGTTTCTCTCAGCAGTGAGCGGAGGTTTACTGCCACCGGCCATTACTCAGTCTCTCCCTGAGGTGCACAATCAGGTATCCTGTTTTTCCCTTGGAATCTCCTTGCCTTCTATTTCAAAAATATCACTTCTCTGCTAGAAGTCATGGCTACCAGCAGACCTGGGGTTTTTTTTAAGCCTAGGAACCAGACCAATGAGATGCATCCAGTTGGTGTTTTGTTAAAGCAATGGAAACTTGGAATAGTTCCCAAGGGGGAGCTCGAGACCCCCATTAAGGTAAGAAGTATGCCCACAGTCACAGAAGAATGTGCCTCTCTTTTTTTATCCATTTCCTTATGCTCAGTGCAAGGGTGGCTTGAGGTAGACTGGAGGACGTGGCACTCACTCTGACAATTGCAGGCTGCTGGTGCACTGCCAGGGTGTGTTCCTCCTACTCAGCTTAGAGCCCTGTTCTTGCTACTCCTCAGCTTTCCTCTGTGGAAGAGTTAGTCCTTGGTCAGTGGAGGAATGACTGGTAGGACAGAAGGATTTCAGGGGTTGGCTTGGCCTCAACTTGCTCCTGTGGCAGAAAAAAGAAAGTCATTTGCAGGGCATAAAAATGCCCCCCTTCTCCTTGCCCCAGCAGTCAAGAGAGGGCAGTGGAAGTGTTTTAGCTTTTGAATTGTGCAGGCTGGGCATTGTCTGCATCAGCACTGTGCAGGACTGACAATGTAAGATCAAGTTAAAAACAGATAGACTGACCCAAAGCCCCAAGTTCCCATGGTCTGTGGAAAAGAGGTCTAAAACTTGAGTGAAAACCTGCATCTCTTCTGTTTGTGGGGACATGCACCTAATGAGTGTGTGTATGGTGCAAGGGACAGACCAATTGGAAATCTGAATATCTGATATTTGGAATACCTTGCTATTTGATTCCCTGAGGATTGTGTGTGTGAACAGAGGACATATGGTGATGGATATAGATGCAAAAGGACAAAACACACTGATGTCATCAAAACGGAAACAAGAAGTGTGTGGGTGTACAATGAAATCTGCAACTGCCAGATCATCTCTCTTTCCTGCTCTCCCCTCATCTTCCATGAATAAAAGATAAGCCTGTCAAGGCTACCGTCTAGACTGTGTATTGAAGAAATTTCTGCAAAAAACAATGGGACCACAAAACAGATTGCATTGAAACTTGGAAGTTTTAACAGGTTTTAAATTCTGGTTTCCCTTTTGAGAATGTTTGCTTTCGGGACATTCTGCTTGAATAGGTAGTTCTTGGTTGTGTTGAAAGGGTTGAGGTTTCCCTTTGCCTCTGCAAACAAAGCTGAAAGCTCTGATTTAGACAGAACTATTGTGTACTTTAATTTAATTGAACAAACACAATCAGCTATAATGAAAACAAAGTATTTCTGTGCTGTACTGCAGGCGGGTATTGCACTTCTCAGGGATGGATTATGAGGTTGACAGGATCTGCCCTAGCACAGTCTAGTATTTTCTTTCTCTTTACTGCTTCTCATGAAGACTCATGTTGGAAAAAAAACCAAAAACAAAAACAAAAAACAACCAAAAACCAGAGAAAGTAATGATGCATAAAATGTAATAACAGAGCAGATTTGCATCTGACCCAGAACCCTTTCTAAATGGTCAGTGAGGTCACTTGTGAGTAATGGTGGCAAAGCACAGGGAATGGTATAGCCTGATAGACCAGAAATTTTTGTAGGTGGTCCAGTGCAAATTAAATTTTAGGTACCTGTTCTGTCCCTGACTACTCAGTTTTCTGCTTGGCTGGTAGCACATAGTTTTGCCTGGGTCCTGCCTCCTGACTGCTTCAGAATGGAAGGCACACCATGGGAAATGCGCACGGCTGCAGCATTCCGGCAGTTCCCTGCTGCTTGGAAAGCTGCGCAGCAGCCATTGAAACTGGGTATAATTTAAGGTCAGCAGTAATGTTGATCTGTCTTGGACAAAGAACTAGTATGGCTCCAGGGTTAGGCACCCCCCACTTTAACTCACGTCCTGTGACATACAGAGCATGAGTAAACCAAAGGATCTGCAGATAATGGTAGCCACTTGAGGATATAGATACTTATTTTCAGTATCTAGTGATGAGTCCAACTTTTATCCCCCAGCCAAGACTTAAGACCATGATGTTATTAGCTCCTCCTCTTATCATAGGTCTGTGCATGTTTTGCAGAAGCAGGATGACACATACAGGTGTTTCACATAAGGACCCAACAGCAAAAATGACAGATAAAGCAAAGGAGGAATTTTACCAGTTGATAAAAAGGGGTGTTACTCACATAAGTTCAGACTGCAGCTGAAGGCACAGTTACTTTCATAAAACCAGACAAAGTAAGAACTTGCCTAAACCCAAAGTTTTAGGAAAAGCCAGAAAATGCAAACTCACAGAAGCAGTGTGAGAATTTGTCTACATTTCAGATTGTACAAGTATTTTTCAGTTCAAGCTTCTTAAAAGGTTTACCCAGGAATCCCAGGGGATTCGGTGGGAGCTAACACTCTGGGTAGGCTCCTGGACCTAGATGCCAAGCTTTGCACATTGAAAAAACTGCAATTGCCTCAGCAACCAAGTGGCATGAGACAGATCTTTCAGGGTATGCTGCCAGGGGACAAAAATGATTAATACTGCAGTAAGCAGTGGTGCAATATTCTGCAACACATCACACACACAAAAAAAGGCTTTAAAGTGAAGTGCATTTCACTTTAAGCTGAAACAAATTAGTTATGTTTGAGATTACCTATGTAGTCAGTGACAGTGAGTTGAACAAGGTAGAAGGAAAGAGGAGACAACTGTACAAATGGAAAGGCTTCCACAGTTGCAACTCCCTGAAAACTGAAGCCATACACAGACTCCTTTGCAGCTGACTAGTAAAAACAGATGTCTCATTTGCCTCAGTGGAGTTTACGTGCTGAGGTGTAGAGAGGTGTATGTTTCTTGAGTTCAGAAGGCACTGAGAAGGGTGAAAAGAGAAAACCCTTGGGCAATTAAGAATTAGGTGCCCTAGAAGCACTTCTAGATATCCTGAGATTAATAAACAATCCACGATCATGGCCACTGCAAGACAGTAGTTAAAGCACTGAGTAGCCTCAGAGGAGTTGATTCCAGAAAGAAAAAGAGAGATGAATGAAAGAAAGCTAGAGGGAGAATGTGGCTGCAAACACTTTCATGAACACCTCTGTGTAGAAATCACTGGAGATGGTGGTGGATCTTAAACCACTGGGAGCCACTGCCTGAGTGAGAAGGCGGCTCACCCGGTCAGCCCTCACTGTTCAATATAGCTTGCTTCCAGCAGCTCTTTCCTCCAGGACAATGAGCTCACAGCGGATACTCTTCCACTTGGCTGTGTGCCACATGCTGAAGTGGATTTGGAATGTGATCTGTATTAGCAACAAGCTCATGATGTACCAAGGCAATTCTTATTATATAGCTTTTGCTGTAATGCCCCTCATATAATTATGATTTAATTGTGATACAGTCATTCAGGCTAACCTATGGCTGCATTATCTCATGCTTTTCTGTGGGCAGATTTTACTCAGCCTATTTGGCAACTGTCTCAGCAACAGGCCATGGTAGGATTCTTCTTCCATTTGTTTATAAACATTATATTCCTGCCTGATAGTGTAACATTACATGTGGTTCTCAAAAGGTCACACTAGCCTTTTTGCCCTGTAGCTTCTGTAACTCTACCTGCTTCCATCTCAAGCAACACTGAAGCATACATATCTCCCTTGGAGCTAATCACTTCAGTATGCCCCAAACCTGCCATTATTTCCTTCCGTGGTGGTAAATACCTTTATCTTTCAAAATGGCGTTGCAGGTACTGCATGGAAAATGCAGACTGAAAGAGCAACTGAGATGCAAGGAAAAGGAAGAAAAATGCAAAACTACTTCACTCATTATTCTTTAAGAAAATTCTTTGCACATTATAGAAAGCTGCAGGTGCAATTGTCCTGGGACCAGGGTGTGGGCTGTTCTGATACTTCAGTGGACTGCACGCATGAACATGGTCTCACTCCTGTTTCCACACTTAGAATGCAGCAAGGATTGTAGAGCATCTCAAAGCAACAGATGCACATTAAAGAAAAAAAAAAAATTAAGAGCAGCAACGTTTCCAAGCCCCTCCAATTTGAGATGAGCTACATTTGTAAGAGGGACAGAAACAGATCTAATCTGTGTCTGTGCTTATACTTGTACAGGTATGCAAATATGCCTGCAGATGTTTACTCCACTAGGAAGGCTGTTGGCAAGAGTGGGATTGTTGAAAGTATTCTGTGAGATGCACTTTGTGCACAGATTGCTGCTGCCAATTTAGTGGACTACATACTGAGTGGTGCTTAAAATGCTTTTTGATCGATATTACAAAGGTAATGCAGGGGCACATTTGGCCACATCTTTAAGTGTATGTGAAATAAACTTCCGTACAGCCAGCGAGACCAAATGAGTAATGCAGGTGCAGATTAGAGATTTTGTTTGAGCAATAACCTGTGACAATCTAGGCTGCATCAGCAAAACCACAAACGGCAAGGTAGAAACCACGGATTTTATATTGGCTGCAGTGGTGAGTAATAGGAGAAATTTTCCTGTATTCTCTCCATATTAATTTCCACCCTAGATTAAATTTTGTCCTTTGCTATTCTGATTATCTAAATGACAATCCCCAAGCAAGGTCATCCTACACAACTATGGATTTACTATGTGCAATAAGGTTCAAGGACAGCCAGTGTACATCATAACAGCATCTCATGCTCTAGTCCCAGTACAATGGTGAACTGCAAAATGTAGACCAGGAGGAGATGTATTGTCATTTGCTATGGCCCAGTTGAGGGGTAAGGAAAGCACAGCTTCTAGGAAATCTTGTCAAACAAAAGTTCCAGGTACCTCAATCATTTTCTAGAGCATTTTTTCAAATATGTTGCTTCACTTTGTACCAAATGAAGTGTCTCCGGAGAGAAGATACTCTTTCTCCTAGATCAGCTAACACATAATGGGGAAAAAATAAGATACATTTTCTATAATTCACAAAAAGCTAACCAGAAATGGTCCTTAAGTTTTGTTTCATTTGTCTCAAGGCCTCGGGAGATGGGCAAGAAGTATATTGCCATCAGAGGGACTTAAACTTTTGTGAGTTTTTTTGTATTTTAACTAGAAAAGAGGCTTCAACCAGTCTCACTGAGTCAAAGGTTGTCTTTTTAACAGTGAGGACCAATTTTCAGAAATTGCTTAACATTTCAACACCTTGGCTTAAGTCACTGTAATGAGCCCAAGTCTTTGCTTTCAGCTTTGGGAATATGCAAGATACGTGTTCAGTGAATGCAATAAGCATCAGTCTTTGATCACAGGAGATCTTGGATATGGCCACCAACTGCCAAGTGCACTCAATGCTCTCCTTCCTGCATTTGTTTTTTTAATTTATTAATTTATTCCTGTTTGGGATTCCCCATCTCTCTCTTTGTATTCTCTCTGTCATTCTCCTTTTGTCATTTCTCAGACTTACTACTGGAAGAGGTAGTTGTAACATGAGAAAGAGTAGAAGAAGACTGTTCACAGTTAAGCTTGCCTTTTAATTTCTAATCAGCATTAGATAAACTAGCAATATACTTGCAGACTGCAGTGGAACTGAATCTTATTACTTGTATTTATTCTTTGTCATTTAGAAGTACATGTAAGTCCCAAGCAGTACTGAAACCTCTCAGGTTACAAGACAGTAAATAAAACCGGAGCATGTCAGGAACATCCCTCAGGACTTTAGGATCAAATTCAATCTACTCACATCAGATGTATCCATCTGGAAGTAAAAATATCAGAGGAGGGAACAGGGGAAAGTCTTAATAGAAGGAATATTTTAGTAACTGTTTGAGAGATGCACAGCACAAGGTTTTTGGCTTAGAAGAGCCAGATTTGAGGAAGTCATAACTTGCACATGATGAATAAGAGCATGAAGGGACAACTAGAAGTGAATTGAACAGGAAAAGAGAAACCTGATGCTCCAGCTACTTTTTCTTAGGAATGTCAATGGGCAGAGTGAAGGAGAAGAGGAAAGGCCAACATAAAAACATGGTTGTATTAATTGCAGGCATCTAGGGCCGAGGGAGACATCTAGATACTGTAGGTGACTTCTGAAAGTGGGTGAAATGTTATGTGGAGAAGGAGGAAGAGAAGCATGAATATAGAAGTGAGGATTGAGTGGGAAACTGTGGAAGAGCAGAGGTGATAATGAGGTAGGAAACAGTGCCAAGGTTGAGCAAGACAAATGGCAAGGAGGAAGCAAGAAAAGCTTGCTTGGAATAGATAGGAAGAGCAGGAGCGATGGAAACAGCACTGTGAGAAAGAGAACAAGGAATTAGAACAGGCATGAGATGAGGAGGAAGAAGGGAAAAAAATAGAAGACAGAAAGAAGACAAAAGATAGTGCAAGCTGTTAGGAGGAAGAAGGAGGAGGCAAAGTGGCACAAGTATGGTGAGACAGTGCAGAAGTGACACCAAACAAGCACTGAATCACTTGGGGAAGAATCAATAGCACAGGAGAGTAATCACTGAAAACAGGTGGTAAACAGTCTGCCAGTAGTAAGCCTGCGCAGGTAGCTCACGAGTGACTCACTGAGGTGCAGAGCATCAGGTTCACGAACAAGAAACAGCAGAGGAACCGCCAGGCTGCCTTGTCTGTGGCTGTCCCTGTGAGTCTGACAGGTGCCAGCCAAAAAGTGGGGTATTGGCAAGCCTCTCTTCAGTGCTTCAATGAAAAGACAGAATGTGGCTGTGTGCAAATACTTCTGAGGATGTGTGCTAAACTGATCTGATTTTGATGAGTGACTTGTGGACCAGAATCCTGGCCTGTCTGACGCTGTGGGGAAAATCAAGGAAGGAGAATGGAGATCTGTCTTTTCAGCTGTTTCTGAGTCCCTAGTGTTGGAAGCTCCTGATGTGCGAGGTTGGTAGCAGAGGCTCCTTGAGGACTATTCTGCTACCCCAAATCACTAGAAGACAGCAGTCTTCAGCTATGCTCTCTTGTCTCCCTTTGCCAGGTACCTCTGTTGGAAATGAAGAGCCCAAAGCGGGTGCCCCTTTGATTCTTTAATGAATGACAGTCTTTAACTTCTTGCTTAGGGCAGCTTTCTTAGTATTTTGCTTGTGTAGCAATCCCACATTTCTGGTCTCAGAAATGGTTTAGCTTTCAGTAGCATTTGACATGAGCAGCTGATTCAAAAGAAGATTTGACTGAAGCAGTAGTTATTTAGACATAAACCCAACTTTAAATTTTCCCACAAACTAGTTGCACTTACTTATCAGCACAAAGTATCAAATTAGGGATTCATTTATCTTCATCAGATTGTTTATGGAAACTTGATTAGAAAGGGTGGCTGCAAAATGCAAATATTAATTTTGAATTCTCATAACATGAACCTAATATACTTCTGAATTATTCAGTGGGACACTGCAGTATTGGTAGATGATATTTAAATTATTAACAGCATAGCTTTCCATTTCATAGGCAAGACAGTTTTTACAGGAACCTTCCCATTTAGTGTGATCAGACTGACTGCATTTGTTAAGAATTCCAATCAGGACACTATAGTACAGTGTGTACTGCTAACAAAAATACCCAAAATGAAGTAATATACAAATGTGTTATTCCAAATTTTTACAGGATGTTCTATCCCCCAGGTTTTTAATTTTTTTAAAAGAAATAAAACAGTACTCATGCCATAATTTTTGTATCATTTTTGTTTGTTTCAGTTAGTTAGTGGTTATTGCCTCACTTGTATTACTTACACAGTACCATAGGTGCTCGTGGTGCTTTACACATAAGCATGCCAGTTCCTGTGCTGAAGGATATGTCATTCAAGCAAAACAAATAGGCGTACTGTTTTGTATTTCAAAATCCATGTATCTGTCTGCCTACCTCTGCTTAGTTACTTGATTTACCACACACATTTTTAATGCTTGTATGACTGTGGTATCTGGCCAGCCTACAAATGGATGAAATTATACATTTCTTTGTCATTTTACACCCAAAATAGATCAGGCACGGTAACTGTAATGATGGTCAGTGTTGGACAACATGCCACGTTTATTACAGCATGCAGAGGTGGATACTTCATGCTTTTCACAGTATTTACCAGTTCCAGCAGAAAAATGTCATGCTTCACCTTCCAGGCACTTCTCCCATGAGTCCTCAGAAGCAGTCAGTATTTGCCATCAGGATGGACTGCAAAGGTATGTCATCTGTTGGGTAAGTTTTTCTGATACAGACACTAAGTCCCAAACAGCTGACCAATGCAAAGTACAGGCTGGTGTTGTAATGTGCTCCGTCAGGCAACATTGGGATACCCCACTCCCATGGCATCAGAAAGAGGCTTTATGCAGTTCCCCAGTCGCTGAACACTGAACGATACCACATCTGCCCCAATGCCGCCCAGGAGCATTCTGTGAGATGACGTCATTGGGTTGAAATTACAGCTCCAAATATAGTTGAGGTCACCAGTGACAGAAAGACCCGCAGAATCTGGCAGCTACTGGGTAATCTGAAGAAAGTTGAGTTTCAGGCCCTTCCCATCGAGAAGTGTTTCATGCTGTAAGATCCACCCTTAGCACTTTGTCAGCTGCCTGCTTGGAAATGATAGATGTGAGATTAAAAGTTAAGGCCCTGGTCCTGAAAATGTTTTCTGATCCAAATATTCCCACTGATGTCACTTTCATAAGGTTTTTCTGGTCAGGCGTGTGTTGGCCCAGATCCTGAGATGCTAGAGATTGTCCTTCCAGCTTGAGGGCCAAGTTACATTTGAGAGAGGAAAGCTGAGCAACCTCTATGGCTTTTGCCCTCCTGGGTCTGAGCAATGGCTTTCAGCCACTAACATTAACAGTTGATGGTAGTGAATTAATTTGAAAATCCTGATTTGTGCCCATTCACTGTGCCTTTAACAAAATCAAACTCATTGTGCCAAGTAGGATGGTGCATAAATAAATAAATAACTCATAGCAGCTGTGAAGCCAGTGCTTGCCAGAACTGTATATAGCAGTTCCCAGAGACCACTAGGAAGTTGTAGAGGAAAAACAGTTTTAAAATAACATTTTAAAGTACAATTTTTAAGCCAACTAATAATTTAGAATGTAACTGCATCTGTGGATTTGTTTAAGTAGAATAAATGTGGAACAAATGGAATATTGACATCAAGCAAATATTTAAAAGGATTGATCAGAAGTATACTCTTCCTCCACACTATCCATCTTCAAGCACTACAGATTTGGAGAAGTGATTCAGACATCATCCTGCATCTTGAAATTTGATATAAATTCATTTCCACCCCATTCCTGATTTATAACCTGAAGGATTGTTAGTCAAAGGATCATTAGCCATGATAAAGCAAAAGAAAATGTTGACTCTGGAGTATTGTGTGCCTGATCTTTTGAAGAAAGTGAAAAGTATGTAATGCTAAGTGCATTCAATTCCTATTGCAATTACCAGTTTAGAACCATCTTTTTTTTTTTTTTAAAATGCTCATTGCTTATCAGTTCCCATTGTGACATTAATAACTAGAATTCCAAGAACTTTGTGCTTGATATACAGGGCTTTTTTGAAAATCTGGCCTCAATTATGGAAGCTATAAAGTTTTGAAAGTCTGTCCCTTATTTTAATTCTTAAACTCAGCTCATAATTGAACATGGATGTATAAGAGGGTTATGGATGTCCTCAAAAACACAATGAGAAATTGAAGAACTCTTGCCCTGTCCTCCCGATCTAGCCTCATGCACATGGAAGAACCTCAGCTGGAACTGTAAGCTTTGGAAAAGTTTCCTAATAGGTCACATTGCACAGTTCAGATGTGGGATGACTTTTACTTTTGAGCACTGGAAGAGTTATGAGATGTACTGCCTTGTTCTCTGCCTACAAGGGTGCTTTGCACCCAAACGCTTGGTTTGAATCAGCCTTGGACAGGCTCTTGGGGATCTGTTTTGCATTGCTACATCAGAAATTCCATATAAACAATTCATAGTTGTGGACATGCCTACTCCTGTATGCTAGTTTAAACTGAGTTTAGTAGCCTTTTTTCAATAAATGTATACATCCCTTTGTTGCAAGAAACAGTAATATTCCGTTGAGAAAGGTGATCTGACTTCTTCTGTATCAGGGGATGATCAGCTTCAAGATTCTGAAGTCTTCACTGGGACTGGGCTTAGAAACTGAAAGCTTCAAATTTAATGGCTGGCATGAAAGCAAAAAATTGGTGTGGGTATTGTTGGCTATTGGAAATACAGAACTGGATAGATAACACTAGTAGTCACGCAGTTTTCATTCAGTGGAAATTGGTGAAAGACAAATTGATTTTAAACTATACCGAACATCAAATAAAATAGCACACATGGTTATAAAAAGAACAGAATTTGATTTTCCAACTTTGGATACTCTTAAAGATTTTTTTAGAGATTGAGGTCTTCTTAAAGCTTCTAAACTTGATGCACTAAAAATGTAGTCAAATTTGAAAATCTGTACCACTTCATTTAGTGGAGCAGTACACAAGTTGCTCGTGAAATGACAAAACATTAAAATAATCTGGACAAATTTCATTAAAGAGAAAATGAATTCTAAATTATACTACTAATTTCATATAAATTTATGATCCACAGAATATATAGCTATTAAAATGTAAATGTGATATAGGATGCTTCTGAAGCTAAGAAAGAAAATGCTGTTGCAAAGAGACATATCTCGTGGTATATGAAATCAGTGATTAAGTAGGGGACCTCAGGCTGGTACATAATGATACAAGAATTCTTGGAAAGGACTAATAGTAACAGGTAAATGATCTCATGTTATCTGCTTTTCTTGGGAGCATACAAATTAATTGAATACAAAAAATATTTTGATTCATTGGATCAAATTATACCATGAGTTATAATTATGCAGTTCCTGATTATAATTATACAGTTTCTCAGATCAGCTGATGTGATGGAGAACAGAACTGACCTGTAGGTTCTGATTTAACAGTCCTGTTTTTGGTATACGTGAAGGCTTGGTAACTGAATTAATTGTTATCTTAATCATGAGATAAGCTATAGATGTGCTTTTCATTAGCACTGTAGAACATTAGTTATTCAGTACACTCTGTTATGTGTACTAGTCATTCCTTAGTGACTAATTACATTGATGATTCCTGTGATATTTGAAATGCTGATTACTTTGTTCACTGTTGCCATGAAATGTGGATAATTTCATGTACAGGCGGTATGCTGTACAGCTATTGCATGATGTATGATGTAAACTTCTATTAGCCTGTAAACTTGTCTGGGATGGCTTCAAGACTAAGATAATAAGATCACACTATAAGTATGTCACTCCAGACAGTAATATACACACCATTGTTATTTATTTTGTATATGCCATGTACTTAACTGAGAGACAATTTGAAATTTGTTGAAGATTTTTAAAAATAATGATATTGTTTATCAGTCAGGCAGCATTATTGTCATGTGCAAGACATCTTTCTAGGTAGAAGAAAATTGTAATTAATGTCAGTAAAATACCTATAACATTATTTTAAAAAATTCTCTACATATTAACATTTCAGTCTTTACTAGCCTCAAAGCAGGTGTTGAGTGTATCACTACATATATGGGATTCCTTTTTTCTGATGCTCTTTTTTACAGTGTCTTTGAGATATTTGTCTGTAATTTGTCCTTGATTATCAGTGAATATTCCTCATCTCACTTTTTAGTTTTTAGTGTAATTTGTACGTGGGCTTGAAGGAAGACAATTTCCCAAAAAAAGCTGTGATGGCTGATGGAAAATTGAGAGACAGGAACAAGAATTCCGTTCATGAGAAGTTGTAATAGGCAGTATACAGGTTAGAAAACCAAAGTCTAATTTTTGCAGAACCAGATATGATTTCTTTCAGAATTTAATTTTGAAAGACAAAACTTCTGGCCAGTTCTCAGGGTGCCAGTGCAAATTTTATCCCTTCTGGAGCCAAGCAAAATTTAGTGTATTGTAAAACAGTGTTGTAAACTACTCATTTTAGGAGCTGTGTATCCTAATCTTAACAAGTGGCATCAAAATATGCCAGTAGACACCTCCTGAGTATGCTGTTGTTAGATACCCACTCTGTCACCAGATTTCTGTTGGCTGACCATAGTTTTGAACACAGTCGTACTTGTTGTTCTTGTGCTTAATATGGAGCCTGACGCTGTTGGGAGTGTGTTGGGCATGACTTGAGAATGCCTGCTAAACTCAGCACCGAGGGACTGAGGTAGGGAGCATCTGTGGGCCTTGATGGACTTAACTGGAGGGTGCCAGGCAGTGAATTCAGCAGTGATGTTTCTGAGTCATGTCTGCACAGATGCTGAGGTGAACTGGAAGCACCCCTTAAACTGCCTGCCTAAAATCTTAGGTGTCTTTAAGATCTACTTACCAGTGTGTTTAGACAGAGGTCATGAGGCTTTCATGTTTTGACTGAAGTTCTGTTTATGCCTTACTACAGAGATCTAAATCCTTTTACAGGTCTGAGTCATAGGCTTGGATCTGTAACATGAAAGCTGTGAGCAGACTGCTGCATCTTTATAGGGACAAGGTTCTGGGATGACAGTCATTTTAAGATTCATGGCTTTAATAGATGACTTAGTCTCTGATGGGAAGGGTTAAATATCAGCTTCGTGCTACGTCCCAGTAGACCTATTCTGTGGACTAAAATGACGCATAGTTGTGGGGCAGATCCTCTTCTCCCCTCCTCCCCACCCATGAAGATGAATTTCACCCACACGGAGTGGGAACTCACAAGGACTGAGATACTGAGCATTGGCATTACTCATTTTCTAATGTGAGCTAAGACCAATGTCTCTCCTGTGTTAAACAAGGAAAGAAAGCTATTTCTAGTTAATCTGAGGATGAATCAAATGCCATGAGTATAAATCAAATAAATAATAATTTTAAAAAGGGCAAGAATTTTATACATTTAGAACAAGGAATATGGAGATATTAGTCAGAGATTTGTGATCCACTCTGTATTCTGCTGGTTTTTTTTTTATTCAGGCAGTGACGTTTACTCACAAGTTTACACAAATGGAAATGTGGCATTCATGAGTCATTGATCTTAATGTGGTATTAGGAATGAAAACCTAATGCTTCTCAACACCTATTTCAGGTAAGAAAACAGACTAGCCAAGCTAGATGGTTTTACTTGTCTTTGAACAAGTGATAATAGGGAAAGCAACTATGAGGAACCTAATTAAGCAAATATGAGAAAAGATATACATGGAGAAAAACAGATCATAGAACATCTGCTATTTTGGAATTGCTGTGTAACACCAAAGACCTAGCCAGTGGGCTGCAGATCAGGCTATAACATGTGCCTTATTTTGGAAAAAACATGATGGAATGACACAGGAAAAAGAAAAAAACCTCTTATATCCAAATCTTACACAGTCTGTCCAAGACAGGATGTTCACAAGACCCTTTTGGGCTGGTCAGAAGGAAAGACTCCTCTATCCACTATCTTATATGCCCATGTCAGTGTAGAGTATTCTGTCTGTCATCATGCCTGTGAGCATGAGATTGTTGTTTCCCTTTGTCTTTATGGTGGTTACCTCACTTGTGGATTCATTTGCAAGAACCACTCCTTGTGTAGTCCATTGCTCTGAACTAGTGTGCTTTGGGTAGAAGAAGTCAAGGTGGCACAGGTGAAACTTTCTACATCTTGCTCTTCCTTGCTCAGTGGAATTGCAGTCACATGGATCTTGAATCCTATGGCTTTATCTATGTCATGCTTTGTGAGTGATGTCAGAAAAGACTGTGAACACCACCATTAGGATCGACTTCTCTTTCTAATCCACATGACTGCTGCACTGGCTGCCTACAGGCAGCCCACAGGGAGTACATCTACTATAAGGTGCATATTAAGATGTCCAGTAACCCACCAAGCTACTGGACATGCCTGGGCATGTGGTGTGCTTCAGGCCTCTGGCTGCACCTGGGGCCATTACGAGAGTGCATGTGGTCTTGAACCTTGCCTTGGGGCACCCTTTACAAATGCAAGACAGATGTGTTCTTTGTGCCTGTAGATGGAAGGGAAAGGCTTATGCCCCAGAGCAGCAGAGGTCTGCTTTTTGCACAGCTGTATTTTATATAAATGTATAAATATAGGCAAGATTTCATTTGAAACTAGCATATTCTTCATAAAGGATACTTAAAATCCTGTAGAGTTTTTTTCTGTCCCATAAGTAATATAGTGGAAGAAATTGGAATCTAATATGAAAAGCCAACATGATCACAATTGCTTAAGATCATCTACAGCTCTTTTGTGGTATGGAGATGCATTATTTATACTTTCTTTTTGTTTTTCTCATTTTTTATTATAGCATTCTTAACTGACTTATTTTGGCCCAGGATCAGTGTTTCTAGTACATCCAGAATTACGTATTTGTGGAACTTAAGTACTAAAGATGTACAATTTGTTCTTTACAATTTGGCTCCTCTTGTAATCTTCATTTATAAACCCAGACAAATAAAAGAACACATGCCTGGCTGAAATGCACAACCCTTGCAGTTCTGACTAATTGCTTCCTCATTGCAGTCCTCCTTCAACCCTTTCCCCTACAGTTTTGTTTCAAGATTGTGAAGACATTTCTGCCTGGCTTCACGTTTGGCAGACGATTGAAGGCAATTGCTAGATAAACTTGGTCACCATTCAGGGGTCCTATAAAGAAATAACTACCCAGCTTTCTGCATGATGCCAAGCTAAGAACTTGGCCAGAATAAAACTTGTTCCAGTTAAGCCTAAACTTTTATAGGGAACATTTTCAATAAGTCAGCAGAAAAAATGTTTTATGCATTTTAAATAACATGCTCAAAGTACCCTGACCAAGAATCCAGGGAGTAATTTGTTTTAGCTCAAACCGCAGGCTTGTGCAGGTAGGCTAACATGCTCACCAGAGGAGGAAAATGCTGAACCAGCAGTTACAGACACTGCCAGCAGTGGGTTATGCCAGTACTGGGACTATTTTTGTATGCAGATACATGGCAACTATCAAACTCTTCCAGGAGACATGAATCAGTCTTGTTAACTATCAGAGAACATGGTCAATTGGTTTCTCGTAGTTTTGATTTATTAATTTTTACTCCAAAGCTTACAAACCTTAACAAGCAACATGTTCGGGTTGCTTATATGTTAGTGTTTCCTATGCAGTAAATAATACATATCCTACTTGGATGTGAAGGAGAATGAAACAGATATGCTTACTCTATAGTATTGCCTTCAAAAGGTCATGCCTTGGCAATGCCAAAAGAATTTTGTTTGGATGACAGCTTCAGAAATGCACACAGACTATGCAACTTTTTCTGAAAGGTGCTTTTTAAAACATAAAAGTCTAGAGAATTTAACAAGAAAATGTTAACCTTTAACCTGTGTTTGCATAACGAGTGCTTTACAGGAATGAAAAGACATAGGTGGTGTCTATTAGCATTAGAGCTATAAAGATTTGCAATTTATGTATACAGCAAAGCCACCGTGGCCTCCCCCTCACCTGGGAACAAGCTATTCTTTAGAAAAAATGTTGTTTTTCCTGTAAGGTCTTTTGTCACCAATAGCTGTGTTGGGTAGGGCTTCACACTCTTCATTACTTCATACTCTTCCCAAGCAAATTCCTTGTAGTGTAAACCTAGATGAGCATTGGATTTTTACTTGTAATATCTGCACTTGGAGGTCATTTGCTTGTGTCATACCTCCCTGGGATGTACTTCCTCCTAGTTTCCTAGCAAATACCCATCCTTGGGTATGACCTTTTGGCTCAAATTGCTTTCTGAAGTGTTTTATTCAAGCTGATTCATCTTCTTAGTACCTTCATCTAGTCAATTCCAAATTTTCTAGATTCCTGCCATAGATTAGATCATATTGTGAAGAGGAGCTGCCTACAGTATTTCATGAATACAATATGATTCATCATTCATTTGCTATTGCATTGGTTGCTATACAATTTCCTGCTAGAATGAACCCTTGGCTGTTTTCAACAGTCTGTCTCACCACTTATTAGCTGTGGCACTTATGCGAAATTTTACCTGTGGGCTGAGTTCTGCACCATGGCATGATACAGGGAAGGAAAAATCCAGATTGGGAGTTGAAACAAAGTTCTTTGGCAAATCTCTGAAGAGCGGTAGAAGTGAGAGGTTTCTGCAGCACCCGTCATACCCAAGGCCCTGATAAATCATATATCCAAAGCAAGCTAGCATTTTTTATACTAGCAAATAGGCCCAAGTCATTGTCTCAAGTGCTGGACTGCAGTTGCCCATGCTGCCTAACTGTTAGGAGACCCCTTGATACAATGTTGGTAAACATTGGCTTTCCTTGACAAATTCTGGGGAGTGCAGTCTAGGAATTGTTCCAAGTGCATAGTATGGCTGAGACTGGTCTTTTTAAAGGGGAGGAGGAGCACAAAGGGAGAGGAAGAACTCTGCACCAATTCATTTAGCAGTACTAGGTTCATCTAGGGAAGATAGGAGCTAAGAATTTTTATTGCCCCAAGGACTCTAATTGCTAGTAATGTTTCATCTCTCCTGAGGAAGCTATTTGTATTCACTGCTCTTCATCACTTGCACATGATCAGCGTGGCTGTGCTAGCAGAATTGGGAACATTAGACCTGGCCTAAGTAGTACTTTGACCTAGCAATTTTTGTTCAGAGAATAAATTCTTGGATATATGTGTTGGTAGCATGTGCTGGTCATCTTGCTGAGTAACCAAGACTGGTGCCTGGCTGAGCCAGTTTTGGGCAAAGGCAGATAAAAGCCACTGCTAGTGTGGAAATGGTGGGGGTGGCAAACTCCTTCTCCTGGTTCCCCTGGTCTGATCTACAAGCTCTGCAGTGTTGTTCTAGTCCTCAAGGCAACAAAATTTATTTTGTCTAATCAGCTGGAAAAAATGTGAACTAGCTCTGGTGAGAAGAGAAGCTGGGACTGGTAGGTAGTGAGCTGTGCTTTGGACATGAGGAATTTTATCTGCAATTTCACATGCTTTGCTTCCTGGTTGGTAATATTTTGGTAAGGATAGATACTAAAATCAAAGTGACCTAGAAAAGTTTAAACCTCATTGAAGAGTCTTTGTGTAGACAATGTTAACTTCATAAAAAAAATCAGTTTGGGCAGGTCCTCTGGACATCATCTAGTTCAACCTCATATCCAAGTTGGATCAGGTGGCTCAAGGCCTGGCCTAGCTGAGGTCAAGATATCTCCAAGGATGGATATTCTCTATCTTCTCAGGGCACCTGTGCTGTTGTTTAACCAATCCCATAGTGAACATTTTCTCCTTATATCTAGTTAGAATTTCTTTTGCTGTAGGCTGTGACAGTTGCCTCTCATCTCCTCACTGCACATTTGAGATGAGCCTGTCTTCATATTTTCTATAATCCCCTCTATTTTAATGATGAAAATTCTCATACATGACTACCCTAGTTTAATCTGGTTGTTCTCAGCATTCAGGTTATCAGTTATGAAGCCCCCAACTGCATATTTGCCCACTGTAGCTGTATTTCTTCTACAGCTTTTGCAATTGAATGGATGGCAATATCAGAGCTCAGTAGAATGCAACTTATTTCATGATATCCCCATCTTATACAGCCTGATCTCATGATATGTAATGAATGTTTCCATAAGGCAGATACACTTTCATGGCTCCAGTAGTGAGGTCACCTATTTGAAGTGACTGAATTATTATTGTAAGTTGATACCGCACTGTAGAAAAATTACTAGTTCAGCCCCCATTTGTTATGTGCCATTGTGCTCTTTCCAGTTCCATTCTCCATGCTGGTGGGGTTCTGTATGATCTCATGTGCATGTCTGGGCAGGAATGGGGCAGGTCTAGGTACTAGCTGCTTTATGCGGCATTTTCCTTGCAAAACCTAGAGGAAGCCTATACAGTATGTCTTCAAGGCTTCTTATTACATATTATGTTGTGTGGTTTCCCTATAGAAAATATATGGCTGGAAAGGAGAAATTGGACAGGCTGCAGAATGTCTTGTGTCAAACCTCTAGAATACAAAGAATTTGGGAGTCTGGTTTCCTCACATGGCTCTGTATTTACTCTTCAAAAGAAAAGCATCAGAAAAGAAAGGCTCCTTGTCACATCCTGGGTCTATTATCTCCTTTATGCATGATTTACTGTGGGAGGTTATGGCAGAGCCTTGTGTTATTCTAAAGGTTATTTTAGTCTTTTCACTGGGAAAAAAATGGAAGGGGAGGGGAGAAATGGGAGTGAGTGCTCCTACTAAGTGAAATTACTAGTCCATTGGCAATGCTGCTGTCTTTCCACTAGATTCTATTGAGAGCAAAGCAAAGGATGGCATAGTTTCATCTTGTTTAATTGCATGGGATTTGTTAGCAATGTAACCATCCTACAGAAACCTTCAGTAATGATAGATAAATAGTGATGCTGAGAAGAAATTTTGTCTGTACATGACACACTCCATTCTTTTGCATGTTGTAGTTCCTGATGGTACTCCTAGCAGGTTTCAGTGATTTCCAGTACCTGCTGCTTTATTTGGGTTAGGAAACCATATCGCAACATTGCAGCATTTTGTAATATTCTAGGAGTTTTCAGTACTTTTTCATGAGAAAGGAATTGCTGTAGAGTCTGAATGTAATAACAAAAACCTCCATGTAAATACATTCTATTTGGTAAATAAAATATTTTTTAAAAAAATTGCAAAATCATGAAATGCAGCTCAGAAAAGATGACATTTTCATTTATTGGTAGGTATTGCTGTACAGGGGGTCACAAATGATTGAAGGGAAAAGCACTGAAATAATTAACCTCCCAATTAAATTATATTCATGATTCTGATAATGTTTGAAATTTAAAATCAACATTTGGACTTGGTTTACACTCTGTGAATTCTTCTAAAAATCCTTAATTCTTTACCCCAGGAAAATAAAATTGTCTAAGAACATGATTGACTTTTACAAACAGCAAATAATATGATTTCAAAATACAGTCTCCAAGGAGAAGTACATACTTGGGTTAGTAGGATATTATCATTCTTTCCCAGTGGTTCTGTGCTTTGGCAAGGTATCTCCTTGGATGTTGGTAACCAGCAACTGCAGATGGGCTGGAACAGCTGAAGAGGGAACATCCAAAGTGATTTTTTTACATGTAGGTGTAAGTAACTCTTCTGTTTTAAATTAGTAAGATCTAAAACATCATGGTAGCAGATGTCTGACTCTGGGGCTAAACATTTCAGAATGGAAATCTCTCTGTGTGTCTCCCTCTCTGCATACATAATGTTAACAACACACAAACATACCTAGTAATTCTGAGAAATGTTCTCACCTACATTGAACTGCTGGCTTTTTTAGAGGAAAGTTAATAGTATTAACAGTGTTAATAATCTTCTTGTGCCTGAGTGGAGTAAATACTAAGGGCCTATGAATATGTATGGTAGTAAAAAGAATCATTCCTTATCTTTTTGTTTTGCTATCCATATTAATTACTATAGAGGATCATGACTTAGCCATTGGATAAAAGCTTTTCATTTTTGTGTGAAAACCTAGGTTTCCCAAAATGTGGGCCATGTTAACTGGATCAGGGGAAGGGAATGCTGGAAGATGTATACATTAAAATAATTAGGATTTCAACTTGAGGTCTATTGCAGACATATATTCCCAAACAGCTTTCAGAGGTTCAAAAGGTATTGATTATTAGATCATTTGAGAAGATGACTTCTATTTCAACAACACACAATACATTTCTTTTATAAATGAGTTGTCTTCATTTATCATCAGCATTGAAAACAATCCCTTTCTCCCACTGCCAAATCTAACATATTTTGTGTAGGAACAGACAAAAGTACTTTGAGTTTCCAAAAAAAGTTTCTTCTCCCCTCAGGTAAGGTAAGTTTAGAGTGGGTATTTTAATGCCAGTGCCTGATACTGGCATTTAATAGTGATTAAAAATGGTAAGTGATTAAACTTATCACAAGATGAAGTTTCTCATTTGCCAATTTAGAAATTAATCAGAAACATTAATCAGACCCATGATCTTAATTTTCTCAGTCTATTCTGGAAATTGAGAACAGATCTTGTGTCTTCTAAAGATGGAGAAAGAACCCAGAAAACATAATACAGAAGCGTACATAAATTCCGTATTTTTTTTGCAAAATAAATATTTTAAATGTGGCAGTTTTATCATTTACTTTAAAAAATACCAAAAATCAGCATATTTGAGAAGACTTACTGTCTTAAAGCTGAGGCTTGGGAGACTTAACTTCAGACAGTGGCCTGAAAAGCAGATGTGGACTCATAGACCTTCATTTTACTTGCACTCATGACAGCACTCATGACAGCAATCATGAGCGAAAAGGCCTAAGTGGAATAAGCTATTTTTGAGGAGTCCTTGTAGCTAGTGTTAGTTTGCTGTTCCTGTTTCAGCCCAGGTGCTTAGTTGGTGGGTGGAATCCTGAGGACTGCTGGTAGCAAGAGACGTGCCTTCTGTAAGTTACACGCTTTGAGCCTTTTTTTTTATTAGAACAAGGTGTTCAAGTTTTGTGTCTCTGAATACAGGAGAAACAGAAGGAAGTCAGAAAATTTCTTCCATGAAGCAGCATTCATTCTTGGGCATTTGTGGTATTTGTTCACTCTCTGAATACCTTTTAGGTTTTTTGGNTTGTCTCTTCTGGAACAATTGCATAGGTCTTTTTTTTTTTTTTTGACACTTTGTCCACCTTTTTGTCTCTTCTGGAGGAATTGCATTGGGGACCTAGTCCCTCAAGCTCTTTCCCAGTCCTCTCCAGTTGTGCATAAGTGTCTGAGTCATTCCAGCAGGAATCTGGCAGCTTCATGCATCCCGTTGCCTTCTCTTCCACTCCTGTGATGATCCCTTTCAGAGACATGCCCACATTTTTCATCCTGGCAGACAGCCCACTCTCCCATTCTCTGAGTCTGCTCTGGGGACGGCCCATCAATTTCTCCTGAGGAGTCATGTAAACCCGCTTCTTCTGCTGTTCGTATGAAATTCCTCCTCTGCATGTTCTTCCTTCTGTTTTGCATATCATTCTGTATTTGGCCCTCTTTCCTGTGATTTTCTGTCTATCATCCTTATGCCACCTTCTGTTAATCTCTTGCCTATTTTTGTTATTTCTTCTTCTCCACCCTCTTTTGGGAAGAGCTGCTTCATAGTTCTCACTTTCTGTTTCTCCTTAGTGCAGCCAATCTCCTCCTCAGTGATATCTTTCCTCTGGTAGCTTTCTTCCTTTCTTTCTTCTGTCCTTACATTCTTCCAGAGGTAATCCATCTAAGCCAGGGTATTCTTCTGCTCCTCTTCGCTAGCAGATACCTCTCAGTCTTGGGTTACCTACCCATTTTCTGCACCTTCACAATGACAAATCTCTGTTGAACTCTGTTATTCTTTCCAGCTATGTGAGTCTTATAATTTGTTTCCTTAGTTAGGCCACACCATTCACAGCAATGGTTTGAGCCAGATACCCCTGCAGAGACAATGGACATCCCTCTGCCTCTGTAGCCTCTTATTTTTGACATGCTAAGCCTCAGGTCATCTCCACTTCTCCCAGTCTGTGTTTTACCACTGCCAAATTCTTCTTTTTCATTGGCCTTAAAAAAGAAAGAACAGTATCTCCCAACCTTTCTTTTATGCTCTTTGCTTTACTAGCTGCATTTCATAAAATGGAGAATGT
This sequence comes from Pandion haliaetus, assembly GCA_013401275.1. Taxonomy (NCBI): domain Eukaryota; kingdom Metazoa; phylum Chordata; class Aves; order Accipitriformes; family Pandionidae; genus Pandion; species Pandion haliaetus. Next base: position 57,657 of record VYZV01023815.1, read on the forward strand.
CATAATTATGAAAGTTACACTTCTTTCCTCATGCATAAGAAAAGTGGCTGAATTTCTGCTTTAAATGCAAAATTTTACTGTATGTTAATCGTGGAAACACAAGCTGTATAATTAGTTGGCAACTTTTGCAAAATAAAAGCAAATGTATGGGATTGTATGCAAATGTCTGTTACTAGCATCTGATTCAATATTATACTGTAGGGGAACAAAAGAAGCATGGATTCAGGAAGATCCTCAGGTAGCTAGTACTGATCACACAACATCATTGCTAGGGAAATTTTCCTCTACTTCGGACATTACCATTAGAATTGGAAAGATTTTTTTGAGAAAAAGCAGTTTTGGTCATCAGCAATATCTGAATGTTGTCAAATGCAAACACCTGTATCCATTAAATCAATGAGACTTAGTAGAGTATGGACCAGATAGTCTACAATTTTCAAGAAGTTCCAGCTTCTGCCAATTAAGCACCAAATAAAGTTTAGATTTTGGGGAGGCACATCCATGCTTGGCATCCGACAGCCAGCCATAACTCCCAGTCACAGGACACTGCTTAGTCCTCATTGAATCTGGATGACAGAAGTTGTGTATCAGGCCGGACAGAAATTGGTGTTCCAGAAACAATGCTTTCACCACAAGCTTATATATCTGTGTCTGGTTTGGTGAAAACCAAGGGTCCAGATTTTCACATAGTCCTTGTGATTTGAAAGTAACCTCAAACTGGTAATTTCAGGAGTCAGTCCTCATAATACTGGTTCTGAATTTTAAAGCAGATAATCCAAAATAATCACTCTTAGAAGGAAACTGAAATACTCTTTTTTCTGTTAAGTATTAGAATTCACCTGCATGATTTGTTTAAAATGGTGAATTCTACAAATGCTTAATAAAAGCAGCATTTACAACAGATCCATTTGTTAAACTGCATTCTGCCTACCAACCAACACAAATTTTTTGCACTCCTTTTATTGAACCTCTTGCAGTTTATTGCTTTGAAAATTCTCTCATTTCAATTCTGTTGCAGTGAGACAAGCAACCCTCTTTGTAGGAAGTATAGCATTTGCACTTTTATGACTGAATATGAAAATTCTTATCACCCTCTGTTTTGCCTCACTTCTGCCTTTTGTCTTACTGAGCAATCTGCTTTTGCTGCTGCAGAGAGCTCTCCATAGCAACTTTGTATTTGACCTTTCTTACAGTGCAGGTTACTCATGCCAATTAGGAGTGCTTCTGAGGATGACACTTTGTGTGGCCATTTAAACTGTAAATAATTCTGTTTCTTGAATCATAGTTACAGCATCTTCCAAAGATTCCTCCACTGATGAGAGAGGGGGTGTACATTTGCTGGTGAGTAAGCAGTATGGTAAGGCTGCTGAGACAGTAGCACTGCTCATGGGAAGGAGACGCAGTGTTGCAGGATGAGGTGCTAATCTGGGTGATAAGACATAATTTTCCGATCAGGTTTCTAGCAGATCATGTGCTTGATCCTTCCTTTCATTTTCAAGCATTTCCATCCCCTTTGTCCAGGGAAGAAATTCAGACATTTTCTGGATTGCTATACAAGAAGTTTCACATTTATTTTCTTATTTTCCATGAGCTTCTTCCCTTGGAATACAATTTTAAGGGGAATTCAGAGGAGAGAGGGCTGCTGTGGATGAAGGTGCTAATTGGCATGAGCATCCATGACAGAACCAGGTCTTTCAGTGAGGTTTCTGGTTTGTTCAACCACAGAGTCTTAAACTCCATAGCAGAGTAATACAGAAATTCTCTTGGATTCATGGATGATACAGATGGAAAAGTTGTATTTGGTCATCTGGTTCATCCTTCTGAGAGCACAGGGTTACTCAGCAGGACATATGTTTCTAATATTTTGTCTAACCTATTTTTATAGGCTAGGTGATGAGTCATGGGGCTTACACCATCCCCAAAGGAACAATATTCTATGGCTAATCAAATTTCAATGCTGGGAAGATTTTTTTCCTGCTATAGATTTTCCATTTCTTAACTTTATTTTATTACACTTGCTCTCTTCTAAACATTTCCTCCCAGCTTTTGTATTTAAGTTCTTCAGCTATATCTTTGCTCCTATCAGATCATGGTATTTTAAACAGGGCAAGTTGTTGAAGCCTGTCTTTTTTTTTTTGCCTGGCACATTGCCTTATAAAACCCTGTGTTCATTAATGTATCATTTAATCTACAGGCTTCAACATTTTGGAAAGTTCATCCATATCTGAGAACTGTGTGAGGCAAAAATACGCATGTTCCCCTCCATGTTAATATAAGCAATACAGTCATTCAGTTGGAGCTCTGCACACCCATGCTTTGAAGTAAGGCTGTGAAATTTGGCAGGAAGGGCGGGTGCTTACAACCAAAATGTGCCTTTTGCCATCACTGCAAAATATATTTTAGAGAAATGATAAATCTAAAAAAGTAAGTCAGTTCTCAGGAGCACAGTGGGGACTTGTCAGAGTTTGGCTGTTGGCTTTTGAGTGTGGAAGACTCTCTGTCCCACTGCGGCTGCTGTGCAGTGAGCGGAGCGTGGCTGCTCCACTTCTATGCCCTGGGCAGTGTGCCGAGGACACCCTCCAGCAGGCAGCCACCCACCTTTCCTGCAGGCACAGGGCATCCTGCCTGAGGCTGGCAGAAGGCAGGCACCAGGAAAGCGGGACAGGAAAGGAAGAAGAAATGAGCGATGGGAGGAAGGGAGAATAAAGGCCAGGAGGAGGTGATCAAAAGCAGAGAGAAGGAATACACTGACAGAAAGAGTAATAGACCAGAAGACAAAGAGAGGTCTGAGCTGGCAAAGAGAGGTGATAAGAGCAGTCGAGGAAAACAGTATAGGCTAGGGCATAGGAAGGAATACAAAACTCCATGTTATATGGTCCCCTCCAGAACCGGGCACATGATAACCAATAGAAAGGCATGTTCTTCTGTATCCTGTGGACACGGGCAACTGTATTTTGCAGTCCTAGTTTTACACACCTAGTTTTTAGTTCCAGGGGTTTTTTTTGCCTGTCCCCTAGAGTAGCTCCATTCCCAACTCTCACTTCCTGTCCCATGTTTTCCTGAATATCCTTCTACCAAAAGGCAGCCCCCAGTTTTCCCCATCTCCTAGTTCCCCATCTGTATCTGTAACCTCCATTTAT
>VYZV01023816.1:0-18601 GCA_013401275.1 Pandion haliaetus
AAGAGATATATTTTGCTCTGTAGCCATTGTAACCAAATAGCCATACTTAAAATGTAGGTGTTTTCTCTATATTCTAAGAGAACTAACTGGAGCATATATTTCTTGATTGAAGACTGTACTCTTTGGGCATGCAGCTTGGCACTCTGTGATGNTGGGGAAGGCAACTTCTTAAAGAGAAGACCACAGTCTTTGTTTTTAAGAAAGCAGGCGCTTCTCCTTAAAACAGGCCTTTTAGTGTCAACATTTTCTCCATTTGAAATGGTTTAGGTTAAAACGTTTCCATCAGGCCTACAGACGCCACACCATGTTGCTGCTATCTCTTGAGGTCCTCTTTAAGAATGTATGTTTCCAGTTCCTGTCTCACCACATCCTCCTTCTGCCCAAGGTGTAATTGTCCACCTCAAATTTACAGTTGCCTCTGTAAACACCAAGTTCAGTCCCTCACCTTCAGACCACCACTTGTCAGTGTTCAGTCATTCCCATTGCAGGACAGATGTGCTGCCACACTGGTGCAGAAGCAGCCATGTTAAAGAAAAGCCAAAGAAAAATGCTGTTTGTCTCCCTTTGCTACTCTGGTGAGCTAACTACTGTGCTGTTTAGAAATCTGCTAATATGCATGTTGGATTTTACATTTATCCCTTTTTTATACAGAACCGTTATTATACTGATTTGTAGACATTTCAGTGTAAACCTTTGGAAAGAAATTGTTCTACAGTTGTTGGGGTAGAATTTCCTCAACTCTTCAGCAATTGCATTTCCCCCATGCAATGCACAGCCCATTTGTCTGAACAGAAGCTGTAATACCAACAGAACATAGTTGCTATTATATTTACTGTAGCATGAACTATGATCTGGGGCACGTCCAAACTAGTGGAATCGTAAACTCAATATTGTCTGCAGACATGCTGCAATGAAGTTTTGCAACCAGTGCCATTAACATTCAGCATTTACTGTTCCCAGTACTTAAAATTGCTGTCTGATTCCAGAAAAAACAATATTGTGGCATACCTGTGATAGTAACAATGAAGCTTTTTAAAGGAACTCCCAAGTCCTTTCAGTAATTCTAATAAATAATAGTCACCATGCCTCTTGACAGAGATGTAATTAAAAGGCAGTCATATGTTTGTACAAAACCTTGTGCAGGAGCTCTGTTCCATGAGTATTACCCATAGTTGATGCCATGATACTTCTCCTAACCACTTCTACTACTTTCTCCTGTATTGTTATATATTTTGGACTGTAAGGCTAGCTATAATCTGGAAAGGCTGTGTTGTCAGAAAACTATCTGTAGTTGTATTGCGTTTGTGTGTCTTTTTAGATAAAAGTAATTCGAACAAAGCAAGAAGGACACCTTATAGTAGATGACGTTTCAAACAGGACTGTTAGTCCCAAGAAGGCCGATATATTGGATGTTGTAGGAATGCTGTATGTTGGAGGATTGCCCATTAACTACACAACTAGAAGAATTGGTCCGGTAAGCAAGTTTAAGTTACCTTACACTCCTTAAGTATGTCTTGATAGGTACCACTGTCTTCCCAGTTTTGTTTTGTTTTGCTTTTCCCTCAGACTGCTCAAGAATATGAATAAAATGGACATTACTGGCAGTACACTACATTCTTTCAATAGAACGATCTGACTCGGAATCCAGTTAATGCAAAGAACTAGAAATAGCAGAATTGGTTACTATTAAGGAAAAGTGGAAAAATTCATGTATGTTTATCCACTTGGATCACTATGCAGCTAGAGTATAAAGTCCTGAATACTAGTTGCCCTTTCTCTTGGCTGTAATTCATCTAACAATAAATGGTAATAAACAGTGAAAGCATCTCCCAAGAGACATAGCAGAAGCCAAAATTACCCTGGACAAAGTACCCGGTAGTACTGCTGCTTACTGTAGTAATTGGGTTTGTGTTGTTACTACTGAAATAGGAGAGAATGTATTTTGAAGTAAGGCCATGAAAACTGTTGTCCTCTTTCTGTTTCCAAATCAAATGTGCATAGATCAATTTATCACTGTTTTGGTCTAAATGCACAGCTTCCATGCTGACATAGAACATACCTTGGCAAACAGCGCAGAGAGGTGAATATAATTTTGGCCTAAACTTTGTAGAATTAACTAGGAACACTGTATTCCCTCACCCAGGCCAATTACTGCATCTATCTGCATGACTCCATGCCAGTCATCTCACTTTCCTGCTGCCCTCCCACCCCCCAAGATATGCCACTATCAGAATCAGAGAAAAAAACTCTTCCCTGCATTATTTTTCTCTTCTCTGCAGAGGGGTCTTTCAGAGCAGAAGCCAGAACTTGAGTGGAATTAATTATAGCAAACAAGAAATTAGGCATCTAGTGCAGCACAATTCGGACAAAAAACTGGAGTATCAGTAGCAGCTATGTCTAGGGCCATTCTGGGTGGTTATACAGAATCGGTAAAGAGGAGGCAAAAGTACAAAGCCTGGCAAGGAAACAACCCAGACTCTCAAAGAAACTGCATGTGAGTAAATACCATTGTAGTAAGGTGGTTATGGAATGGCAAATACTAGCCTATAGACAGGCAAGAGTACACCAGTTCAGGCGGACAAAATAAATACAGAAAAGGAATTCCTAGATCCTGTTAAATAAGTCCCTATAATAATTTGTGGATGAGGAACGAAGGGGAAGAGTAACCACTCTAAATCGAAGAGTCGTATTCCATAAAGAAAACTGACCTGTAAGATTGTATTTCTCAGCAAATTATGGGTTGTGCAGAAAGCCCAAATTGAGGCAAATCTACTGATGCTTTGCATTTACCAAGCCAGATCTGAGGCACTGAAAAACAAAAGCAATACTTAACTACTCACAAGATACAATTCCTAATACAATTAAATTATGCTTTTTGAACTACATCTGCAATTTACAAATACCAATCTAAGGATAAAGGTAACACTAAATCTTTACCTATTGCTCCTTGTCAGAAGTAATGGAGGGAACCCATGCAGATAAATGGCTCAGTCTGGCAATAACAGTCACGTCAGATCCTGACAGTCTTAAGTGCTTTAGGATTTAAATGAAGCTGTGACTTCAAGTGTCATTCACAGAAGGTAAAAAACAGTGCTTTCCTTTCAATCATTCTCAGTAAAATACACCGCATGATGTATTAATAGAGTGTTGTGTTGTAGTCTTCATATAAAGCCTCTGAAGCAAAGAAAGTTGAAAGGACGTATTATCTTAGTTAGGGCTCTCTTCTAAACACACATCAGCCTTTTTAGATACCAATCTAGTACATAACCATAGGTAGGCTGGCTTCCTATTCAGTGCAGAAGACCGATACCTACTTGTTTGGCTTCAGCAGATGTCACATTTTAAGCACTCAAAACTCTGCTTTCAGCAAAATAGGTCATATTGCCTGTTACCATGCTAAAATATAACCAGATTTGCTTTTCCATAGGGAAAGTGAAATTTTAAAGTTAGAGAATGTTCTCGAGTTGTCTACAAATCTTACATTTCTCTGATTTATTCTCACAGTGAAGATGGCAAGGTTTGCTTTCCTTTGTGGCATGTTTCTTTTTTGATAACAAAACCTGTTGATCTGGAGATGACTCTCACTTAGAAATTAGAAAAATGTCTCTTTATGAAGAATCTGACAGAAAGCATTGCTCAGCTCAGAACTGAATTCATTCACTGATACTGCTCAAGTTCTCATGAAAATATTGTACAGGTGTATTTAGCAGTAATAAGCTATATAATTCCGCAGTACATTCAGCTTTGATTTACAAGGAAAGAAATTCTTTCGAATTACTAGTCAGGATATTGTTAGAGGACGTAGTGTGCAGAGTCAAGACTTCACTCTGCAGGTATGCCTTTCTCCTTTCTGTATTTGTACATATTTCTACGCTGTATTTCATACGCTGGTTTTTATTTTCTTCCTTCCTACTGCATTGCTTATGAATATGTCTTCCTTTTCTTCCTCAAAGTACGTTTAGCTTTTTCCTCTCCCCCACTGCTATCAAGGATAAATTTTCCGGACTCTAAGTCAAAGATCAAAGCCTTTGTCTGAAGCCGAGAACCAAAATGCAGCTTCTGCACACCTCGGCAAAAAAAGGGAGGAGATGCCAATGGCTTTCAGAGGTCCCACTGGGATGCACTGATCACACCCAGGGCAACTGGGGGTGTAGCCTGGGCAGCCCCTCACTCCTGCCCCAGGCAGGATTTCACTTACTTACACTACCAGCTTAAATGTGCACATACCACTTGCTCAGAGTCACCATAATACACTCCCTGTGCAGAAGCCAAACTGGAGTAGCAGTTTGCTACCGTGCACGGGAGCCTCCATACACCCGAGCACACCCCGCACCTCCACCTGCCTCTCGGGCCAAGAGTGGCCTTTGTCACTGGGCACCAAACCTATATATGGTTATTATATGAAGAACTATGTGCAGTCAACAACTTTTATGTAGGGACTTTGTTCATTTTAGAAGCTGCGTACCTGCATTAGCTCTGTCTTACCATGCAACATTAGCCCCATAGTAAAGTGACTGGGGGGGTGGGGGGGGGAAGCCCTAGCAAAATTACCAGGACCTCAGAGAACTATATCCAGTATCTTCATCTACTGGCAAATGCCATAACCTAGTCAATTAAAAAGGTAAAGTATAGGCCATTAAATTCCTGCATTGCTGATGTAATTTGCTATGTTTCATTATGCAGTGTATTATTTTATGTCCCCTCCATTAAGCCAAATAGATGTGACTCAGATCACATCCCTGAAAAGTAATGTAATTCATCCTCAGTATGACTGAGATTAGATTCCAATTACAATCAGATATTAAGGATTAGCCATGTAAAATTCAAGTTTTATTCAGCTCCATAAATCCAGCAGAGAAGCAGAGGAAAGGTACTTTTTTGATTACATAGTTTAGGCCTTTATTGTGAGCATTTCATCTTGCTTTGCATAGTTATACATTTTGTTTGAAATATTACCTGCAGGTCACCTATAGCATCGACGGCTGCATCAGGAATTTTAAAATGACAGAGTCACCTGTTGACCTGGATAATCCAACTTCCAGCTTCAATGTTGGAAAATGCTTTGTCACTGCACAGAAAGGAACGTACTTCGATGGAACAGGCTTTGCCAAAACAGGTAACGAACAGCAATTCTGCTGATAGGCAAAGAACAGAGAAAGAGGAGATGCTGCTTTCAAAAGCTTCCAGTGCTACCTAACTCGTGTTGACTGCAGGCAAAGTGAGACCAATACTTGAAACTTTTGCTGATAATTTTTAGTTATCTTGCCTAGGGACAGACTATATGACTGTGTAGCAAAGTCTCACACTAAGCACAGCTGCCATAACAGTTACATACGATTTCACATGAAATGGAGTGCATTAATAATGCTGAGTTAGTTACCTTGCATTACTGGCAAGACACTTTGTGTGATTATTAGGAATAATGTATTAAATGCTTTTCTTCATTTTATTACACTTCCCCTTTTCTCTCCAAGTTGGTGCATACAAAGTGGGAACGGACCTGCTCGTGGAATTTGAATTCCGTACAACACAGATGAACGGTGTTCTCCTAGGAGTCAGCAGCCAGAAAATGGATGGGCTGGGCATTGAATTAGTAGATGGAAGAGTGAGTAGCAAAGCACTTTTGGCTCTTTATAGGGACTGGTTTTAGAAAGCACAGGTAGTTTAAATGCAAGCTTACTACCCCAGTATCAAGGCATCTCAGTCAATATCAGGGCTCTCCTTTATGCAGCACTTGCCCTTTCCCATACATCGAGAGGCTCTTACATTTTTACAAAGAAATTTGAAAACATTCTGTAACACTTGAGTTTCCTAAAACTGCAACATCAGGACTTAAATGAGTGAGAATGTGAAAAGTTTTGAGGAAAGGCTTTGTCATTAATAACACTAGTTTCTTGTGTGTATTTATTTTACAGTCTGGAAAACCAGTCAGTAATCTATCATTATAAGAAGCATGGGGTGGGGGGATGAAACACACCAAAACTAAGACAAGAAAATGGAAAAATGACAACCTATGCAACAATTTTGCATATTTCTGCTCGTGTTCATCTGTGACATAACGCAGAGGGACAGCAATCCACATAGAGTCTGGTATTCAATTAGAGCTTTAGTGTGTGCAGTCAGAGCATGTTGCCTTTAAATAAACAAAACAAACAACAACAAGAAGAACTGTTTTGAGAACTAGCTGACTTCCACGTCACACTTTTCAGGTGATGTTTCACGTTGACAATGGTGCAGGCCGATTCTCTGCCATCTATGAGCCCGATGCACCAGGCAGCTTGTGTGATGGACAGTGGCACAAGGTTCTTGCAAACAAGATCAAACACCGTTTAGAGCTGACTGTGGATGACAGACAGGTGGATGGTAACAGCCCAAACAGGGCCTCAACCTCAGCAGACACCAATGACCCTGTCTTTGTCGGAGGATATCCTGGTGAGCAGTTAACACACAAATGATGCTTTACTTACGCTCTAGCACCACTGCCTTGGAAATGTCTTAAATGCAATTAGGACTAGTATGCTAAAGATGATGGCAAGACTCTCCGAGTTTGTATCAGTTGGCAGGGATGCTCGTTGCTGTATCCAGCTACATCTTGGAACAAGAAGTTCTGCAGCACCAAGGGACTCTCACAGATCCCCCTGCCCAGTTTCAAATGTAGGCACTGTCACACAGGAGCAGGCAGACTTTCTGCCTTCTGCTGCCCACACACACAGAGCCTCCCTCTTAAAACTTTCTGTTTAGTAACAACATAATAGTTATGTTTCAATAGTAATAGCATTTGGCAAATTTAATTTTAACTTAAGAATGGCAAATTTAAATTTAACTAAAGAATGCATATATGCCCTTGGGGGTGGACAGGGCACTGTGTGTGTAAATCAGCCTCTAAAACCTGAGGAACTGAGGAATGGGAACAACAGCTTGCACAGAGAGGTGAGAGGACACCATTTCTTTCTGATTAATGTCTTTGCTCGTGGTCTGGTGGTTTTTAAAGGAAAAAAAATAATCAGCATTTGCTACTCAGTATTCTGGAAGCCCTCGAGAGAACTTGCTTCATGCAGAGGTAATGGAACAGGATCCAGAACTGGGCTGAGCTCTGTAGCTAGCTTCATCTTTCGCTAAGCTGATAATGAATGCTAGTATTCATCTGTTCATAGACAATCAGTAAGTTTATCTAATAGCAGTTTACCTTCTGAAAACACAGTTAGATGTTTGCAAAGTGCCAATTTTGTTGCATATATAATCGTTTCCCTCTGGTTTGCAAGCAAAAAAGCTAAGTATGTTTGCAGTATGTGGCTGCTCTAATGCATACTGAGGTCAATGGCAAGACGCCTCTTAATTTAGAAATTATTTTCTGGAAGCCGTTTTTCCCTCTGTTCTAATGGGTGATACAGTGCATCCTAAAAGCCTTCCCTCTCAAGCTTCAGAACATTTTCAAAAATGTTCTTCGTACCGAGATATGAGAGTTGTATTTCAGTTACAGTGACTATTGATAAGGACCAACAACTTTGTGCCAGAAGAAAATAGTTTTGTGGCAGCCTTTTTATAACAAAACAGGATTCTAGCATAGGAGCTAGCACTAAAGAAACACTGCAGATGGAATTAGTATCTCATTCTAGACTGTACATCAAGAGAACCATAGCAAGAGAAACAAATGGAAATAACACTGCAATCTGTACAAAACAAGCCTACGCTTACATCATGTTGAAGTGATATTCCTGAGTTCAGCCACATGGCAAGTTATGAAATGATTTAATAAACCCACGTGCACATTTGAACACCTCACACTTCTCTTGCTGTCTAGTCTAGCTCATCCAAGATTTGTTTTAACATTCCCAATACCCAGACAGCCTCATCACAATTTTAAAACACAGTATCATGGGTTTTTGTAAAATTAGTAAGCATTTATATTTTCTAGTCCTCTTGAGCTATGCAGCCTCCTGGCTGCATAAACAGTGCAAAACAGTTGTAAACCAGCTAGAAGTAGCTGGTGGAGAATTTCTTGTGTAGGGAAACTTTTTGCCCCCAGAGCGTGGGTGAGGATATAAATTCTTGGCTACCCATAAAAGCCATTACTCCTCTCCTACTATCAGTCTTCCCTGTGCAAGGAGGGACAGATGGATTCAGCCAGCTCATCCTCTGTGAAACAGCATAATGCTACGGCCAGTCAGTCCTCTCTACAGGTGTAAATTTATTTCTGCAACCCTTACTGTATCAGTCACATTTGTATTGGAGTGCATCCCTATCACCACTTTTTCACTTGGAAGAACACTGAGAAAAAAGTTGGGCCATGAATTGCAAGCAGTTGCGAGAAATATTTCCAGCTTCCCAGTCAAACCAACCCTCACTTCTATTCCCTCCTTTAGTGGAAGAGATGTACTCAAATCCCTGACTTTACCATCAGAAGACAAAAAAAAACAGTCAGAATGCTTGAAAACTCTGAAAAACCCCATTGCTGAAGTCCATACTGAGGAACCGGCTTTCTCATGATGTTAGGGCTGAGAATTGTATCCATTGTGGCCTTTTTTTGCTCTGTTATTCACTGGATAAATAGCTTGAAAAGTTGGAGTTCTGCAGGACTAGAATGTATGCATCATACACCATTTGTAGGTAACAAGCTGCCATTTGGCCATTTCCCTTAATTTCCTCTATGTCACATAAATAACCAAGTTACATGGTTTACAATGGCAGTTGAAATGTATTCAGATTCTGCCACTGTCGTGCAAAGACAGAAACAGGAAAGAAGACTGCACTGCGACCACTAACATAAGCATTTATCACATTCACTCATAATGTGTCATTTTTTTTAATAAAGAAGATACACAGCAAATAAAACATACTAATATATTGCTAGGGACATCTGTTCTCCTGCAGGACTCTCAAAGATCAAGCTTAAGTATCAACTAAAACTAACAAAATTCCTCTTGCCCTTTTTTCCCCTCCTTCAGATGGTGTGACCCAGTTCGGCCTGACTACTAATATCCGTTTTAAAGGATGTATTCGATTTCTGAAGTTCACCAAGGGTACTGCTAAACCTCAAGAGATTAACTTCAGCAAAGCTTTGGAGCTGAAGGGTGTTCAACCGCTGTCATGTCCTGCAAACTAACTGTCATTCAGCTGACATGGGTCTGTTTATATAAGCACCTCAGATTAAAAAAGGAAAAAAAAAATCTATATATACATTGCATTCATAATAAAATGTCTTTATGCAAGTATTTGAGTAGTGTCTGTGGTATATTCAAATGGCTATCCCAAGGTACGTCCCGAGAATGCAGGAACTAATCCTATCACCCTAACTCCCTTCATTAAGGGAGTAGAACAATAATTTTTATTTATCTCTTTCAAGCTTGAAATGGCAATGTTTCATCACTCTTTTGATGAGTGACACCATATATTATGCAGGGTGTTCCTTTACTACAGAACTTAGAATCATAGAATCTCTCAGGCTGGAAGGGACTCTCAAGGATTGAGCCCAACTCCATGTAATGCTCCCTAAATGCTTTTGGTGAAGTAGATCTGTAAACCTGTGTTCCTTTACCATTCTAAATACAGTGCACTTGTGTGCATGCACACCAGTCACGAATCAGATTTTGTTAACACGGCTTTGGTTTAGCAGCAATTTAGGATTTCTTAATATTTTTGAGATGGATCACAAGATTAAGCTGTATAATTTTAACAGTACTCAATCATCAGCCAATTTAACAGAGTGATTCGATGAAATTTGTTACAAATCGCATTTGTGACTGACTTAGTTAAAAGATTCAAAAATGGCAAGGATCACCCGAAACTTACAGCAGGGTCGCACACACAGGTGGAGGTTATATCGTCACACACACATCCACAGACAGACAACACAGTTCTGAACCACACAGACAGACAAGATAGTTCCGAACCAAACCACACAGACAGGCAACTAGTTCTGAACCAAATGGCAAATGCACACGCACAGATACGAGTTCTGAACCAAATTTTATCACATCGCACACCCTGCCCCCGCCTGCCACAGAGGTTAACCTATGATCAAAATTTCCCTTTGGTGAGTTTCATGAATTACTCACTTTTACGTGCTGGCATTCATCAATGGACAGCCAGCGAACCTCACGAAATCAAGGCTTTACATCCTCGCGAAATCGCGGATGGATGATCTTCCAATCCTCACGAAATCTACCCCGAGAGGTGTCCGTCCCAGCTCAGCGGGAGACGTGGGGTCACGTGGCCGCTGCGGTCCCGAGAGCTCCACAGGTCTCTCCTTGGATGGCTCTTCACAGGGTCTCCAGATGATCGGCTTTGGTCATTGTTTTACATTTTGTGCTGAGCCAGTCTGGTATACAACTCAGGCAGCAGAAGGCCCAGGTGTGGCCAGGGGGCGCCTGGCCACCCCAGCTTCAGGCTACTGCACTTGCAACCGAGGTAACAGCACAATGGGAATTCTTCCCAAAGCATGCGCGGCTTATCCTGGCATCTCAGAGTGGCCTAGGGTGATGGGGTGGGACGACTGCAGCACCACAACCTCTGTCCTCCATTAGAAACAGGCACATTACCTTGCTTCGAAAAAATTTGCTTTCATCGCTCCCAAGATCTTTTTCTGACCATAATATTTCCTATGAAAATTTCACTGAGAAATTAAAAATTTTATGTGGTCTACATGGCTGCTGTCATGCTATAGCCATATCCAAGTGCAGGGAAGGAAAACGTTACTGCTTGCTCAACTTCTTGGGGATTATTGAAGAAAATATGTTGCACCTAAAATCCCTGCTATATCATTTGAACAGCACTGGATTTTGACAGAGGTTATGTTGCCTGATGTTGGCAGATGAAGTCTCTAAAGGAAGGAATAGAACCAGGTTCTATCACTTACCTGGAAATACAGTTTTAAATGATCCTTAATAAATAAAGTTTGATACTGCTCCTCTCTCCAGCTACGTTATGAATAGCAGAATTCACAAGCCAAGTTTCTAAAGGGAGATGAACTCTGACACTACTGCATTGGAGCAGCATGGAGGTGAAGCGGGAGAATCCCAGCGATTATTAGCACAGCACATGTTGCTAATCTCTACTGTCATCTATTTAATTAAATCCTTAACATAAAAGCACCTTCCAAAGTTAGACTCTACTGCTTCTGCTTGATGCTGTCAGTTTGTGAAGAATTCTGAATGCAGAAGCCACCCCAGATCTTCCTTAAATAAAATTTAGAGTGCTCTGTGGATAGCAGTTTAAACGTAGATGGGGAGAGGAAAACTGCTTCCTGAATTCTCAGTAAAATGCCAGATCCTGGTGATTTTCCTCAGTGCTTTGTATGTTCTAGAGGACTATGAAATCATCACTGAAGTGGGGATTATCTTTGCTATGGTTTATTTCAAATTGTTAAACTCTACTTTAGCAAAGGTTGTGCTTGGACATGCAGAACATTTACTGTTCAAATGTAAAAACAACTACCCACCCAAAAGAGAAAAACAACAGAAAAAAAACCTAGCAGTAAGGTAGCATAACCACACAATTAAAAGAAATGGCGTTTTTGAATTAGTTTTTTTCTGCCCACAGTGAGTCTTGAATACTTTTTCAGAATTTCTGACGTTACTAAAAAAAGGCTAGCTGCAAAGTTTGTGCTGCCAGAGAGCACTCCTGCAGGAGTGCTTCGTATTTTACAAAAGCTCTCTTTGGCATACAATGTTTCTCTGAACTGCCATGGAAAAAAAAAAAAGCACCTTTACACTGAGAAACTGCATTAAAGAGATGGTAATAAATACGTATATTGCCACTCTTAACGATTTGGGAAGTCTAACATTGATCACATACACCTGAAGAAAAACCATCTAACTTCTGTGAAGCCCTGAAGTAAGGGACTTCAGCAAGTATTCTAGTTTTCAGTTGCAGCTGGTCCTTTAACGTCAACAAACACTTAATGGCTGTGCAATGTTACACGCATTCAAAGTGCCAAGAATTAGTAAAGCATGTGTTTGCCTCCGAAAAAGCCTAATTTTGGGACATATACTGTCTTACTGCTGCCTCGAACCTTCAAAAGACTGCTTAACAAAGGAGAAGGAGGTGATAGCTTAAAGATAAAAAACTAAAACATGAGCAATGTGGTATGCTTGCTATTCAAGGAGTGTTTAGATTATGTGTACTCAAGGTAAAGCTTATATCTACTTTAAGATTCTGCTTACAATAGAGGATGCTGAAGGAGTCACAGACTTGCTAATTAAGGACATACATCCTCCTTCGGTATTGAGAAAGAAAGGGTTGGCAAAAGAAACAAAGACCCTGGTGTCTTCAGAAGAGGCGTGCCTGTAAGAGGACAAAAAGGAGTGGTAGTATCCTTCCCCAAATGACCCCCGAAGACCACCAGAGATGCCCTCACAGGCATGGAAGACTCTGGGATGATTGCTCAAGAGAACAAGTCATGCTTGCTCAACATAATGAATACGCAATAGTTAGGCGGAACATAGTATGAGATAGGCGTGGTGCTCTAACTGTAGTGTGTAAGTATGGACTGAAAAACCTCAGTAGGTGTGCTCGATTTGTGGAAGTCTTCCACCTTGCACCCTGCGCAGAATAAAGTAGTGTCTCCTCTCTAATACTTTGTGTGTTTCAGGAGTTACTTTCTGATCAGGTAACATTACTGTAACTTCTACACTCTAGTTCTACTAACAAACACACTGTAAAATATTCACGTGTTTCTATTTTATTCTTTTTATGTCCCTTGTATTTACCTACACTCATCCCTATAATATTTCAGGACAGTTTGAGCAGCTCAAGAAAAATAGGCCATAACACTTCAAATAGAGTTAAGTATTTCCAAAATTCTTGAAAGATATGAAAAAATGAAGCCCCAAGACTTCTGCAGAGGGACGTATGTTGTTGTCATGAATTTCTCACAACACACAGCCAAGGCGCTTGGCCCCTTACACCCACAGGCATCACCTAGCTTAGAGAGGTATTTCCTAGCCCCTAGGTTCTATTCAGCATTGGATTCTTTTTTAACCCAAACTTGCTTGCAAAGTTGTGTTGGTTTTTTTTGAACTTGAAGACACAAGGGAAATCCAAATAACTGAGACTAGAGTGCCATGAGTTAATACCAGGCCCTGCCTCAGAGGCAGGAAATTGCCACTGCGCTGCTCAGCGCTGCATCAGCAATGGTCTTTCACATAAAGATGTCTTTGCCTTCAAAACAAATACTAGAGTTTCTGCATAAGAGAAATTGAAAGAAAAAAAAAAAAAAAAAGAGGCCTTTATGTTCTTTGCTCTGTTGAATTATTTCTCCCTTGCATAGCCTTCCAGGAATGTGTGGGACAGAGCAAAAACAATGAAACAATGCACATTATTACATTTCTTGAACTTTCGGGTGGAAAGAATCAACCAGCTGCTATCCTCTGCTAAAGGAAATTCAGTAGGCTGAAACAACGGCTACTTCAGCAAATAGCCAAGCTAAAAGGAAACAGAAGAACCTGCCTAATTTGTTTTCGTTGATCAGTGAGTGGATGCACCAAGTACTGTTAGTAAAGCTTTCTGCCTTTGAAGATTCAGCAGAGCGTCTGCGAATGATCCCAGCTCCCTATTATTCCCTTTTGCCATACAACAGATTCATAGATTGGTAGACTCCAGATAAAGACTAAAATTGCCTGAAACTAGCAGGTTGTGAGCCTCAGAACCATATGCAGACTCGTAGAGATTACATCACTGCTGACTGTGCCAGGAGCAATGTAATATCTTCCCAGTTCAGGACTGCAAACTAATACACATCTACAGAAAACAAGTATTTAAACCTTATTTTGGTGGATTTTTTGCATACTGAAGTTTTCACTGCNAAAACTAAAAACTTCACATCCAGATGTTTTTAAAATTGTATTTAAGATTGACCCTGTTGACTGAGGTCACTTTTAGGCATTTATGAAGAACATTTACTCTGAATGGGGCAAATCCCTCTTCATCTCTAACTTTAGGCAAACTGCTATGTATGAAAAAAGTTGTGTTTTCAATTTTAAATACAACCAGTTTTCAACTTAGACTCTTTGTAATTTACTTGCTTTTTCTATCAAATCATACTTTAAGATCTTTATAGAAGCTTATAAAGGGAAAAACATTTTGCTGGCTTAGTATTTTTCTTCAGAATGCACAATAAAAACTTAAAGTGCTTAAAAATCGAAACCATTTTTCCTGTCTCTCTTTTAACATAGAAACCACCAGGAATGCCAATTCCATCTTTCCCTTGTTCAGCTATGGGGCTTCTGGGAGGTCTCAGATGTCTGCTGAGGGGTTTCTCAGTACATGCAAGTAAAATTTTTCACTGATCTTGTTTCTGACCAACAAGAAAAGTGTATGCCATACCTTTCATGAGAACATTTCTACTGAAGGACACACAAAAGATCCCTATCCCCACATACACACCAGTTTTTAAACCTTTAAAGAAGACCTTGCAGTTTTCAGCTAAGATTTTATGAAAGCCTATAAAACTCTTCTGAAAATATCCTATGCAATGAAAAATGTTATTTTCAGAGCAATTTAGTGAGATACCATAGCTAGACCACTGGATTCTTAACCTAAGATATTTTTTTTATCATCTGCATTTCCCAATGACAAAACCCTGCCAGTTTTTCAGTCATCCATCAAATCTTACAGTGTACATATAAGATGAGCTTCTGGTGTAAATATGTAGGAAGAAACATCAATTTCACTGTTTCGTGCTTCACAGACACAAAATCATCCAGAATTTTCTTCAAAATAATTCCTTAAATATATTGCTGATGTGTCATGCAATGGAATTGAAACAAACCCCCAAATTATTCAGTCTGTATTTTTCTATGCTGTTATTCTTTATACTTGAGAGTACAAATAATTTCTTCAGGTACTTTAAGTCCCAGATAATTCCTGATATGATGCATCTATTTCAATTCCAAAACCCAAACCTTTCCATTTCAAGTTTATTGGACAACATAGCATAAAATGACAGCACCTCAGAAACTAAAATATCTAGTTTAAGCAAAGAAAGAAAATCCTAGGAAAAAATCTCCAACAGTCAGTGCTCTCGTACACTTTTCATGCTCCCACTGGGACCAACATCAGAACCTCTAGCCCAAACCTAACACAGTCTCACAATTTTCACTTGGCTGCGGAGTTACTTATTTTGAAGAGAACTGCACAAAACTTTCCTAATGCTAAAGTCACCTCCTTTTTCCCTTCTTTTTCAAAACTATGCTTGACTACAAAATTAAACTGATGCTTTCTGCTTGCCCCGTCTTTATCCAACACTCTGAAATAACAATAATGAAAGCAGATGTCTAGAGTTTCAAAGACTAACTTTTATGATATATAGTATTACAAAATATTCTGCAAAGAAGCTGGATAATCTGCTGTGACATCTCCCCTTTTAATCATAATTTATTTTGACAACTTCAGTACTTCTAGTTGGCATGAGCAAGGAAGCATGACTAGCAGTTGAGGCCCGAGAGTAGCTAAATTTCCTGTGGTTTTCTTCATTCTGATTCTGTACTGCACTATAACATAAATTTGATTTAAACAGCCAAAGGCCTCACTCTTAAACTGAGTTTCATGTCAACAGAATGGCTCCCTGGGAGAGGAAGAACTGCCCGCGTGCGCGCCCATCCCTCTGCATTGAGGGCGCAGCACATAGAGTGACATAGGCTCCTACCTTCCTCAGGGGCATAAGGTTAGGTGGAATAAATCAGGGCCCTTTCCTCCACAACTTTCAATGATTTGAAGTTAGAGTCTTCTTAAGCACTGACATGCCTGGAGGTGTAGACAGGCCTAAGACAGCACAGACTGATATCTCTACAGTTCACGCCAGTTTACCCCACCTGAAGATTCAGGAAAGATGCAAATACTACAAGTTATCCTAGTATTTCTTATTTAGCATCTGTTCAAGCAACAACTCTATTTCATTCCTCTCTTAAAAATTGTATTTTTATGTTAAATTTGCTTGAGGGAAAGTCCTTGCTCCTCTTACATTTTTTCTTGGCTTTTTCTTTCTCTGCCTTGTGGACAGCTATGTCCTACAACAGAGGGGGGAGTAAATCTTCAGCTGAAAAGAAATATCGCTGCTTGGAAACAAATGACGTCATGTCCATCTGTTATTGACATACCCATCAGACTACACTTTTTACTTCAAATGACCAGAAGAAACAACAGGCTCTCCTTCACCATATCTGCAAATGCCACCTCCAGAGCTCTTCTGGCTCCTACTGCCCCAGAATCCAAATCAGACCCAAAGTCTGATCCATCAACAGAGACAGCACGGCTGCATGCCCAGACTCTGCCGGTGACCAAGAAAAAACAAACTCCAGTCACTCTAGAAGGTGCTGACAGGCCTGCTATCACCCTGGGTGTTTTGTTTCATTTCATGTCACTGGTAAAATCTTTCTTCCCAATTGGACTTGGTAGCTTTGCCGCAATTCACTACAGCACCCACCATTAGGGTTACTCTTGACTGAATACAGCAGAACCCCATCTTAGGGAAACGCCTCCAGATCTGGGTAATACCAAACATGACTAGCTAGTTTCTTTTCCACAAAAAAACCCAAAAAAACAAACTCCCCACTAAACCCGAGATGCAAGCACAACCACTTAGATGTTTGTCACAGAGCAGAAGGATTTTAAGAAATTAACCTTACATACATATTCCCTCAAGCCCTTTTCTTTCTGTTAATGGCTGCATTATTGCTACTATTCAGTCATTTTGACAATCTGAACAAATCTCCCCATTAAGTAATAGAAGGTTTAACAAAGGGCGTGAATTTGGCTGGAACAGCTGATCAAATTGGTTGAGAATTCACTGATACAGAGGCAAGTAGGAAAAATCTAAGTAACTTCTGACTGGTGTTACAAAACCACTGTCTTGTGGAAAGTCTCAAGGTCAAAAGGCCAGGGTACTGCTAATACTGTACTGCATCTCCTCCAAGCCACGGACAGCTGGACAGATGAGCAAACTCCCCAGACAAAAACTACTTGCAGCAGTGGGTTGCCCTAAATTAGAAAACCCAGCTTTCATCTGATGCTGCATACAGCTGGTGCACACTGAAGGAAAAGGTTACAACATGTAAAGCACTGAAATCACATCTACATACGAGATTACACATTCATACAGCCAAGCGGGCAGCTCTGAGAAAGAAATAAGCGGGTCAGGAATGCCATTATAGCAGGGCAGAGAAAAGGGTTGCTACAGATGGGAGTACTTGATCTGCAAATCTGCACCAGGGCCAGATACGAAACAGCTCACAGTGGTTTGTTTCTGGCTTTTCTCATGTAAATGAAAGAATGAAAAAAAAAAAAAAGTAATATAAAATTCTATTCATTGTGTCTGCATACTTTCAACTGTTTACTCTCCTGAAGATTACAACTATTCAACAAGCAGCTACTGGTTATGGGTATAGGTAGGTTTTCTGACACTGTTCTGGAGTTGTTTTGTTTTGGTTTTTTCTAAATTATTATGGGCCAGAAAATTCAACATTGCTTCTCACACTACTAAGTTGCTTAGTATCCATCCTATAAAGGGATATCAGAGAGGAAAAAAACACCTGTATCCAGACATTACACTTGAGAATACAAAGTAAAGACAGCAGTGGTGCATTCCAGTTACATTAAAGAAGGATTAAGCAGTCATCATTGAACAAAATCCAAATAGCCACTTTAAACCTGGTAGGGTAAGGTTTAAAGAGGTACAGTAAGCTCAGTGTTCATCCACATCATAGCTCTAAGGCCAAATTTGCAAGATGCTAATACATTCAGTGCTAGACTAAGGCAAGCATGGCCACCGTGCACAATCACACCCTTGTATACATTGTCTATAAGGCATATGCTATTTTAAGCCTCTGAGCAGTTTTATATACCTAACTGCAGTAGCAGTGTGCTCTCAAACACCAGTAGGCAGTGGCACATTGGGTTGTGAAGTCTCTAAAATGTGATTCCATAAAAGACATTGGATGTTGCTGCTACTTAGGAACTATTACAAGTACTAGAACAGATGCAGAATTAAGTTTACCATTTAGCTGCCTATTTCATGGACCATTTTCCTTTCCCCCCGCCAAACATTTTTGAAATTAAAAATTTTTTTCACTTTACTAGCATTTCTCTTTTACATAATGGTTTTAACAAACCATCTCTTCTTCCACTCTGTGGTGTGACATCTTTGTAATATCCTGCTTTGCGGTATATAAGAACTGACAGTTTTGACTGATAGTGTTTTGCACAGATAACCTATAATTAGTCATCTTAGTAACAACAACAGTTTTCTTTCTTCAAGAGAGACTATATTTTCTCATTTTTTAAATTCTTAAATACAAAACCAAAAACTGTTTGGCTACCTGACTTTTTCTACCGCTTCTTATGTGGCTGATTTGGGGCAATTGAGAAAGCAAAATCAAGTCTTTTCCTGTACCGTGGGGGATACTCTTGAAAGAGATGTGGATAGACCTAGCTCTAGAGGAAACAGTCTTGCAGAAAAGAAAACCCTGAACAACCAAAAACCCCCACCACACAGTAGAAAGGGCCTGAAGAGGCCACCTAGTTCATCCTCTCCTGTTTACAGAGTGACGGCCTAGACAGTAATTCCCCATTTGTGTTTGTGCATGAGGTTTCTTCTGTGATAATGCCT